>BGPR01003100.1:82411-117885 GCA_013235015.1 Araneus ventricosus | reverse complement strand
GAGAGAGAGTATAAATCGTAAAATGAAAGAGTATAAAATGCGAAATGAAAAACGCAATAAAAGCACAATAATAACGTTTCTTCAGGGGATGAAGTTATTGTGAATTGCTAAATATAAAAAGTTTGACATTTTCTTGCAATCAGTTACGCCGTAAGGCCTAAAACACTGATTTTCATTCCTAATGCCAAACCAAACCAAAAAACAGAGAGAGGAGTTTTGAATAATTAAAACAGAAGTACGATGTGATAACATTAGAGAAAAGTAAGAATAAATATTTTACGTATCAGAAGGACGGATGTTGACGTGGTAGTGTTTGCGGAGTGTCATTTCCCATTTTATACTCTTTCATTTTACGATTTATACTCTCTCTCTCTCTATATATATATATATATATAGTTAAATATTTTACAAACAATTAAAATTCAAATAACATTTCCAGTATATATACCCATATAGGATTATGCCGATTGTTTCCGCTAGGAATTAATATTTAAAAAATAAAGGAACTGAAGAAATTTACTCGAATTTATGTGACACAGAGCATTCATAAGATATAGGATGTAGGGGAAACTAGGGATACTTGACGCTACGTAATTTTCTCAGATTGTGAGATAATTGGTAATTTCTGTGGGCCATTTTTATATGGTCCACACAGATATGGGATGTGGGGCATATGTTTTATTAGAGTGAATTTTCATTCCAATCTGAGGAGCCATTGTAATGGTGTGAAGGTAAATATTTTTTGGTGATCCAAAAGTAAATTTTCACTTTTTCATTCCTCAGTGGATAGGAAATGTACTATTGAAGATGTGATGAATTAAAATATTTCTGAGTTTTAAGCATACTTCTAGGTTTAATTTGAATTACTATTTTCAGCAGAATTTTAATTCTAAGTGGTTTAATTTTTAGATTATTTAGAAAAAGTCAAGCCAGGGATACTTGACCCCACCAAACAGCCATTGCAGCTTCGATGCTGTAGCCGACAGAAGTAGTTGGGATCAATTTTCTTGTGCAATTTCTCGCCAATATGGCAGTTCAATTACAGGGAATAAGTATTTAAAAATGGTTTGTAAATAATTATTTAATGAATAAAATTTCTTTTTAATGTGATAGTTTCAAAGAATTTAAATAAATATTTTCATAAGAGTATTCAAAAGGATTGCAATTTATTTATTCTGTTTTTTCCTCGCTTGCTAAGAAAAGAGTTTTATTTGCTAATCAGTATAATAAAAATCTTTTGCTCGAACTTTCTGTCATAGTTTGGTTTTATTTAATGTTTCGCCATTTCTATTGAGTTCCTCTCTCTTTCTTCATTTGAATTTTCTCCTAAAATATATTTTTATATTTTGCTTTTATTTTTGTTTAAATATTAGTAGAGCCGAGCAAGTCTATTAAGTTTCTCAATTACTTGAGTTGTACAACATTTTTTTTTTATTTTGAAGTTCCTCTGTTTTCTTCCAATTTTCCGAAACCGGCAACTCTTCAGCTCGCTAACAACGTTGCGACGTTCCCAGTTCCATTGCTGTCATTTTTATCATTTAATTAAATAAATATTTTAATTGTTTATTAAATTTTGAATTAATTTAAAAACTAGATTTTATTTAATGACTGGATTAATTTAATTTATTAACTATATTTTATTAATTAAAAATGCGTTTTATGGTTGTCATATTATTTAATTTTTTATTAAATGTTCTCATTATTTTCATTTTTTATTTGTTTTATTAATTTCATTAATATTTTTTGATAATAAAGACGTTTTCGATTTAGCAGTTTTAACTTATATCTGAATTTCGTGTATATAGAAATTATTAAAAGAATTTAAGTGCTCTTTCCATGTAGGGTCAAGTATCCCTAAATTTAGGATCAAGTATCCCTAATGTTAGGGATATTGACCGCACACGATTTCATGAAATATATTTATTTTCTGATTAAATGAGATATCAATTTAGCATAAGTATATTTCTCATTAGTTAAAACAAATCCTTTTGTGATGCTAACAATTCAAATATTCGAGAAATATAAGAAAAAGTAAAAGTAAGGTCAAGTATCCCTAGTTTCCTCTATAGTTTAAAAGTATTTCTAAAGATTTGATTTTGTAAAATATTGCGTTTTCGAATAACACAAACAATATGATGTGAGTCACAAAAATCTATAACATTTCAGAATAGTTTATTTACAGCATAGATCGAGTCGAATATATGCAAAAATCGCAGCAGATAATTATAAATGAGATGCTATTTACAGAAAGGAAGAATTTAGTAATTATTATTTTATTTACAAAATATTTGTTCAAACTATATCATTGATCAAATCTGTTGTAGAACTACGAATGATGCAATGTTCCCATACAAATCAATTTAAAAATAATTTTTTGAACGTAAAATTAATTTAATGAAGAAATTTTGAGAATGGGGAAGAAATATGGAAAATTGTCTTTTTCATATAAAGGAATGCTTTTTAATATACTTTTTTCTTATTGAAGCATCATCATTCAATTTCGATTTATTGTAAGTTGTTTTGGCTGAATTAATTCTTTCTTATATCAAGTATCTATAATTTTAAATTATATAATTTTAATTATTATTTTGATAATATAATACTATATATTTAGTATTTAAATATTAATATTAATCTACCGTAATAATTGTAGTTAAATTAAGTATATATTTTTCTATTTTAGCGATGAATTTTCATATTTTAAAACTTGACGGTCTAAAGATAAACAAAACTTAGATGTTGCTTATTTTTTCCAATTATTACCTCTACAATATACAAGAATTTGAATTCATATAACCAACAAAAATAGATCTTGAAATCCAATTACTTAGCATATGAAACAGTAAATAGAAAATGAATTCTTCTTCTTACAATTTGAAATACAATAAATAATTTTGCAGTCATTAGAGACTCAGATTATGACAAGGGAACAATTTCAAGAGCAAAAAATGGAAGTTAAAAAAATGATGTTATTTTAACGACTTTTATTTTCAGAAATATATAACTTCACTTCAAAGCACAAGCCAAAAAAAACACATTTTGCATTATTTTTTGTTTTACTAATAGATGCTGAAAAGAATTTTTTACAAGTACTTATTCACATTTTAATGTCTCTTCAAACATTTAAAAGAAGCCATTATCTGGAATTCCATTAGAGTAAAATGTCATTATCGCCATGGTAACAATCATCAAGGAATGATAAAAAAAACACTCTTTGATGAGTAAAGAAGAACGTGTTTTATTGCTTTCTACCATGTAAATGGTGCATAGACTTACTCTTATTCTTCAAAGAAGAGGTTTGTTAATTATAATTTAATGCATCTTAGAGGAGTAATATATCTGGGAAAATGAGTGTATATCAGATAATTCTAAGATTAAAAACTGTATTTTTACTTCTGTGAAATATAATTTTTTTTTTACCGTGTCGTTTTTAGAATAATAAACAAAATGATAATACTATTTTTTATTGAAACTACTTTCAGTATCATCCTGCTAAAAATAAATTAATTGAGGCACAGCAAAAAATTAACCACATACTCATGTTGTTATAAAGAATTGAGTATAAAAAGTGCATTGTAACGCATTTACTAATTGTGTTGAAGACACTCAAGTTAACAATTTCATGAGAAAACCCTGGAATATCTGCAAAATTGAAAATGGCTACAATTTCCTATTGAAAAGAGGCAGACTCTGGACTTCGGAACTAAAGGAGACATGCGTTCGAAACTTGGTTACACCAAAGATACGTCTTGTATGTGAGTTTGGTATAAATTGAATTTGTTATGGTCAAATTTCCTTTCGCTCATGAAGTGTGGAGAGGGGGTCCAGCTTAGTGTCGTACTTGGCCTTTGACTGTGGCTCAAACTTAAGATATCCTTCACAAAATAGCCTTATTTTAGGTTTAAAATAGAGCCTTCTATTTTACTTTATCGTATACGATGTATACGAGGAGACAGTATTGTACTCGTCAAAAAATTCGAACTCGAGATTTTGACGCATCTCCACGTTTTAGACCTCCCTGAGTCCGAAAAACACAGAGAAGAGAAGAATTTTAGAATTATGTCTGTCTGTGTGTCTGTGAACACGATATTAGAGCTATAGGGGTGAAATTTAATATGTGATCTTTACACATCATTTGTAGGTTTCTATCAAATTTTGGACAAAATCCGTCTAAGGGAAGTCTGTCTGCCCACTTTCATGTTAACACTATAACTCAAAACCCTGAATAGCTAGATGGATAAAATTTGGTACACAATTTTATCATCATGAATGTAGGTTCGTATAAAAGTTTGGGTCAAATCCGTCAAAGGGTTGACTGTCTGTCGGTCTGTATAATCGCATACTTGTAAAAATTATATCTCATAAGCCCTTTAGCTTAGATAAATAAAACTTGGTATCGCGAATGCTAACATTAATTATGGATCTGTGCCCAATGTTCATCTCAGTAGGTTAAAAAAGAGGTGTTCAAATTGCATATTCAATTTTTTTTACTTTTGAAACGAATCCTGTATCTCCACGAGCATGCGTACTGGAAGCAATCAATATTTCATTACCAAAATATTTTTTTGAAAAATACAGGATAACTAATAGACTTCATGGAGCATTTAGTAAATATTATAGTGAGTTTTTTACATATATTCTCTACAACAAAGAAACATTTTAAATAGCATTTAGAATGATTAATTTGCATTAAAAGCTAATTTTTATACTCATCAGTCATCGAAATTTTTTGCCCCATGACGAAAGATTATTTTTATTTAAAAAAAAATGAACTTCAAAGCCTAAAATAATTACAACCTCAAGGAGTATTTTTATTGAAAAGCGTCTCGAAATCTTTTTGAGTCATTATTGTTCTATAGCATTATTTTTTTTCTTCACTTAACTTAGAAGTAACGCCAAAAATATATTTACAAATTTCAGGAGAAGAAAACAATACACGTTATTTAAAACAACTTTATATACAAGTTGCCTACATTGCAATTTGGTATTTGCTGTTGAAGTTTTTTCTCTCGTCAAAAATCTCCAATTTCTTAGAGAATTTTAGCAAAGGCTGTAGGATTCATAACAAAAATAGAAGCATTGTGTGAGGATATAATGATACAAAAAAACTCATATTTTTTATCAAGACATGAATAAATTACTCGTAAACATCCTCATAAATCGCTTTACATGTTTCTATGGGATGGATATCATCAGTTTTTATCTTTAATTAAGTTCATTAATTAAATAAGTTTTTTTCATTACACTAAAACCTTTTAGTTTGCTTTTAAAGAAGTAAAATCTGATGAGGTAATAAATTAAAATTTAATATATTTTATGCAGTTAATCTGAAGTCTTTTACTACATGTGTGCTTAGGATCATGCAACACATGCCACAAGAATTCTCTGAATTCTAAGAAGATATTCTCTGTTGAACTCATGTTTCTAATGTTTGTTAAACATGCATTTTACAATTCGTCATTCAAGGATGCTTAGGCATGTTGAGAAGAATGACAGTTTAGTATGAATCTTAACTTCAGATCTATCGTTAAATGTTGAGGATTGCCAGGAAGCATGACATAAGAGTTCCTGCTGCTTTACTGGAAGATTTACAAATATTCCAAACAATATATTTTTAAGCATAACATTATTATTTTATTAATAACTAGCCGCCTACGGCGATCAGTTGGTTCGCCAATCTTGTATTAAGTAATATTATCTTTAATTAGTAATAAGGAAATTAAGGCTTACATTTTAAACATTTAAATTTTTGTAAGCTGAAAGCAATAATGGCAATAAGGACAAAGATATGAATTTAAGAACAGAAACAGTGAA
The DNA here is from genome assembly GCA_013235015.1 of Araneus ventricosus. Classification (NCBI taxonomy): domain Eukaryota; kingdom Metazoa; phylum Arthropoda; class Arachnida; order Araneae; family Araneidae; genus Araneus; species Araneus ventricosus. The sequence goes on along the minus strand of BGPR01003100.1, from coordinate 112,071 downwards.
CAATTTAATTAGTATAACTGAATTTAAATTCTTTATACACAAAACGAAAATGTACAGGATGTTTTTGCATGTAATGAACTTTGAGTTAATACCTTATATTTAACTATTAAATTTGAATCAAAATTTAAAAAGTATATCTGTGCCAAATTTGGTAGCTCTATCTTCTACGGTCTGTTCTGTGCACCGCCAACAGACACACAGACAGACATTCATCTCTATTAGTATTAAAGATGATTCTTAAAATGCCTTCAAAGAATTCTACAATTTTTTATGCTTTATGGTTAAATTTGAAGACATTCCATAGACTATCACTTCATTCCACATCATCACAATTCTTTCAAATTTTTGCTATTGTCCAAAAAAAATCAAATTTAAAAATTTTAAGCGTTTAATTTAAGCATTTAATGACCTTAAGTTTTTCACGATTAATAATATTAAATCTACAACTCTAATGTTTGAAATATGGAAGAAATATTGAAAGTTTAACATTTAAATTAAATAAAATAAAAGGCTTATTCAGTTCAGATGGTTATAAAACAATATTGCACTCAAAATTCTCAGTGTTTTTTTCTTTCAAGAATGCTGCTGATTGTCTTTTCAAAAACATTAAAAAAATCATGAATCATACAAAAATTCAAGTTAAAAAAACGTCACTTATCTACCCTTTAAACACATTTATCTACCCTTTTTTGAATTCACCGAGAATTCCTATATATACACTATTGTCTCTTTAGAAGAAAATGTATAAATAACATGTCTTAATTTTCAAACAAGATGGCTCCAGCTTAAATGGACATAAACATATGCTTCGTCTGCAAACGAAGCTGGCTTTCTCCAAGGAAGCCTTACTTATATCTCGCCATTTCTATTTATTAGACGAAATTTCTATACAAACAGATGTAATATTCTTCCTCACGGAATTCTCACCCTCACGTTTTTCAGGTGCCATTAACAGAATTCCAGAAGAAAAGTTTTTCTGGCGAAATAAATTGCTGTGGTGTGCTAAAAGATCTCTGGCTTCCAGCCTAGGCAGAGATGAATAAATATTATTTCACGTTTCGCTGAATCTGCTACACAAGTTTATTTTGTTTAAAAAAATAGTTGGTGATCTATTCCGCAGAGTAAGAATAATCTATGAGTTTACCGAAAGTCTATGCATTATTTCACAATCTGGTTTATTTTTGCTGTGATTTTCTTCACATTTAAATCAAAAACTATTTTTAATAATGATAATTTCTGAAGCGTCCCTCTTTTTATTCATCGATTTATTTTATTTTATTATTATGATAGAAGTATTATTTTTTGAAATTTTAAATCTGTTTTTAAGTCATCAATTTTCTTCTACAACGAATACCAACAATTATTTCATAAACCATCATTATTTAAACGCATCCCCCAAAATATTTTTTATCTTATTAGCTACTATTATTTAATAGTCTACCCAATTAATAATGAATAGCTCCAATTATTTCATTAATCAATATCATTTAACTGTTACATTCTTTCCGCTAAATCCGTCCTGAACACTTCCTTAACAGTCCCTTAAACATTTTACATATATTTTCTTTTTCAATTAAAAGTAAAATCATTTGCTATAATCATTTAGTTTGAAATAAATTATGCTCTCCCATCACCCAGTGATCATAATGCCCTGTAAAATAAGCAAACGTTATAATGTCTAATCTTATAAAATTAAAAAAAAGCAAATTATGAAACTGATGTTTTAGTTGAAATTATTTCGCATTTAAATTGAATACGCAACTGCGTTACTTTCGAGAATAGATTGGTAAATGTTACTGAATCCTGACTTTTTCTGACGTACTAGCAATGGTTAACACTTCAGGATTAATAATTTTAATTTTTTAGAGCCTAAAAAAGGCTGCAATTCATATTCAATCTAAAATATGCTTCTAAGTAGCATATAAATAGTGTATCGCCGTTCAATTCACTTTTTTTACGAAGTTGTAAAGTTGGTTCCATGACATGCGATGCTTTGCAACAAACTTGGCGACTTCACAACAAATTTGGCGACATTGTAGACAAAATTGGCGACCATTTTGGCAATAAACTTGGCGGCTTAAAGGAGACTTCTAGAAAATTCCTGAGTTGTGGTCCTATCTCTACTAGGAGAATATAGATAGACTAGATATCAAGAACCTTCTAGAGATTAACATGTGATGTCACATCCTGTTGAGAATGTATAACCAAAGGTAAATCAGTTGGATTCTGATCAGCATTTAAGCTGGTGAACTGAGACATCGAGCGTTATTGAAAGTACTGTGACTGAGATTTATTAGTGATCTGCTGCCTCTTTGACTTATCAATTTATAAAATTGCTTCTTAGTTTTCTTATCTCTGCTACTTGCTGATATTTCATTCAGGAATTTTTCGTACAGTTATTTATTTTTTTTACTATCCCGTTTGTCAATCTGCATTCATGTACACACACCAGACGATTTTTGTATCAGTATTAATAATATCAAAATGATTGTTTCTGATATCAATACGAAATGGATATTTCAGCAGTAAGCTGAGATAAGTTGCAGTTATTTAAAAGTTAAAATTTTTAAATTAAGCCATCTATCTTATTGTCAAAGGAATATCAGAAGGCGTATTCATTTTAACAATAACTAGCAGTACGCGCACGTGGAATCTGGACTTCAACAAAATAAAAAAAACCGCTCAAAATGACATGAAAATGTTCCGAAAACACAAAAAAAAGATACGCATTAATGATTTTTCCGCTTATTTTTCTTTGCGATAATGACATTTCAACTGTAGGAAAACAATACAGAGTACACTAATACGAAACAGTATTAAAAAATTGCAACATGAAAATGATTATTATACAGCAGGCAAAATACGCGAGACATAAACACGTTAAGACACTGCCGAAAATAATAATCGAAGTCATTCAGTCGAAGGTTATGACGTATCCTGCGCTCTGCACCGTCAGCCAATGAAATTGCAACAATGCATGTCGGGAAGGCTCCGAAGAAACTTCCGCGGGAGTATGGTATTTCAACTGACCAGGAAGAAATTAATTAAAAAAAAAGGAGAAAGTTATTTTAACCGTTCTTGTTTTAAATCCGACAGAATTGTTCCAGTTATAAGCTGAAGAAAATTCAAAATAATAGTGTTATTAAAACGTTGGATGCAGCAAATTAAAAAACAAAAATAAAATTTCGATGGCAAAACTGACTGTTTTTTAAAAATTTTTCAAAATTCAGTAAATTACGTTTGAAGCTCAGAACAAACTTTATTAGAACGAAAAATGTTTGTTCTATTCGATGGTGCATTGATTGTTTTTCAACGATCATTAGAAAAGGTATTACAGCCGTAAACGTGCCAAAATGACCCAAAACAACACAAAACACTAAATAAAAAATTTTCTAGATTAAATTTTAAGACTTCGGCTAAGAGGCGCATTGAGTCACCATTACAACTACCTGTGGGGCAAATTTTATGGCTGTAAGTGCAATGGATTCATCCGGACATCGCACACACACACACACACACACACACAAACATTGGCTTTATAAGTATAGATGCAAAAGTAATTCATTAATCGGTGGAGATACTCATTTATGTAATAATGTAAGTAATTAACCGATGACTTTTTATTCACTTGACAACACTATCACTTAACAAAAACAACATAGAAAGTAACATTATTGGAATTACTTTTATATTTGCAATCTAGCACCTAAAACTACCATATAATGAACCAAACCCAAGCAAATGCTGCCGTTCTAGAGAATCATCTATTGCAGTCCATATCAATTCCCTAAGAAACGTTTTTCCGTTTAAAAGTCTTACAGTCTAAACGCGTGTTTAAATAATTATTTAAACGTCTGTATTGTTATCTTTGAATTAATTCGGTTCTGACGTTTTCACATTTGATACTCTTGGCAGGATGTTTTTCTTGAATTACTCTTTTCTCCTTACATTTGCGAAGCATCTGAGGAGAAATTAGAAGTCGGTTTCTGGTTTCTACGCCATATGAATGAAAGTTTCCGAGTAATGTTCATTAAGGCGGTAATTACAGTTCGAAGAAGAAGAGTAAAAGCCAACACGCATTTCGAAACGCCTTTTCTGAGAGTGTAAACGACCTAGAGTTGTAATTGTTCTCTACTTTTATTGAAAGTTGACTCGTTCGGGGCAGAAATAAAGGAAAAGCTGATACATTTGGAAACGAAAAGAACTCATACGAACTTCCTCTTTTCGCTTTGGTTTTATTGGTTGTTTTAATACTTGGGACTCTCCGATGTCGTTTTCTGATAAAAATGAGGGTAACGTGAGGGAGCAGCCTCAAGAAATTAAATGATGGGGAATTTTTTTATATTTTTGAAGTGTCCAATGATGGTGATGAAAAGAACATGGTACCCTTCCGCTTTGTGCTTGGATGATATTGCGTGTTTTATTAATTCTTCGATGATCTTCGAAAATCGTTCTTGCATTTTCTCCCTCTTTCTGTATTTCTTTATCTTTTCATGTTTTATGTTGCAACGTATATTTTGGATAACATTTTGTTCGTTCTGGAGATTTTAAATTTATATTTTTATCAGTTAAATAATCTCCATTGTCAACCACGTCGCTGGAGACGAAATATTGTGCTTCCGTATTTTAATATATTAGTTATTGCATTTTTTGTCTTTTGATGTTTTATTTTGCAACGTACAATTTTGGCAACAATATGTTGTCTCTAAAGACTTTTAAGTACGTATTTTTATCAGCAGTGCCTGATAAATTCTGCATAGTATAGTTGAACATTGTAAAGTTGCATTCCAAACTTCTCGAATTTTCATTCAATCCATACTGTTATTATGCAATAAAAAAGCTAGATTTGGAAATTTTAATTCAACAAGAATAGAGACGGAGATTTACATTTGTTGGCGAAAGTTAGTGGCATTATTTGTAGAAAAAGAAACTGAGGTTGCATTTGAAAAAAATTGTATCCCGAGAAACACCAGGTATTAGCTTGTCTAATATAAAAAAAGTCTATTTGATATTTCTTGTACCCCTCTATTGACACCTTCTGCGTGGCCTGTAGTTGGTTATTTAAATGTCGTTTCATCAGCCAGATTTTCACCACCCCGTAAAATTAGAAAATTTGCGTTTGTTACATGGAGTGAACAGACAGGCCAGGTTGAAGTCTCAAAGTTGATTTTGCTGTTTGAAACTTCATCTTCACCCACCAAAGCCAGGAATTTGTAAAAAATTGCTTAGTGTTGTTCAAATTAAATTAACATAAATAAATAGAAAATAATTCTAATATTCAAAAAATAATAAATAAATGTGTTTACGAGTTACTGATTATAAACCCTAATGAAAATGTGGTTTAGTGAACTCACTTAAGTTCGTTAAGTCATTGTCAGATCTATGCTGTTCTAAAAGTTAAAGAAACATGAGTCTTTTCCAATCATCCAGAAATTCATGATATTTTGTACTGAAACGGACTTGACCTTTGTATTTGCAAACAGACAGTTTCCACTTCGACTGGCTTTTCCATCGACGAATTTCATGGACATACATAGAGCATTTCTAGAATTCACTTTTAGGGCAGTGAGTTTGTTCATAGTATGTCGTACGTAGCATTTTCGAGTCACCAAGAAACAAAACTTTCACCAAGTCAAAACGTGCCCCTATTTATTTTAAGGACTACACTCAGATGGAACATCCAAAAGTATTAAGTTCATCCCGAAGCTCTTGCCAATTAATTAGCTGTTAAAATTATTATTTTTTCAAACTTTTGACTAATCCGTCTTCAAAGTGAACAAAGAGTAAATCTACTTATTTTAAATTCGTGTATTTAATTTTGAAAACCGTATGTTTATATTTTATAATTTTGCATTGCTTCATTATGAAGAGCAAAATTAACTCTATCATAACATTTAACTAAACGACTTTGTGATAACAAATCTCTTTACATATCATATAAAGGACAGTAGAAACAAAAAATGCATAATAAATTAAAAATTCAGAAAAATTGTTTTATTATTGTGTGCACATTGAACGCTTTGTGCAAAAATTGATATCCATGCAAAGTCGGGTATGAATGCAAGCATTTACTTCTAATATTTCATTTAACGATTAATGAATGTGTATAGCATCGGGGGTTTCCGAAGAAGCTAAAATAAATTCCAGACAAAAGTCTGTCCAAATAAAATTGTATTTTAATTACTTCAATTAATCAAAATGAGATAATCAAGAAAATAAACTTCTACGAAAATAACAAATGTCTTTTGTATTGCAAAATAAACATAAAATTGTAGCGTGGGTGGCAAAGAATATCCCAGAGGAACTCAGGAAAATTGCTTGAATATTGTGCTCACATTATATGCTTTGTGGAAATGTTGATACCTACGCAAGTAACTGCGTGAAAACGACCATTTTCTTTTAATATTTATTAACTAAAGAATAGTTAATGTGCATAGCGACTGTGGGTTTCCGAAGAAGTTTAAATAAATCCCATGCAAAATCTTCCTAAATAAACATGTATTTGAATTACTTCAATTAGCCATAGAAACCTATCAGGAAAATAAACTTCTAGGAAAACAACCAATGTTTTTTAAATTGCAGAATGAATAGAAAATTGAAGCGTGGGTGGTACGAAATATTCAAGGGGATAGCAACTGCAAGATTTGCTTCATGAATTTTTGTTTCTTTCTCTATTTTTTAACCCTTTGGGTACTGAATTATTTGAAGATTTTTATGCCTATGGGACGGATTTAGTTTGTCGCTATATGGACTAATATGTAAAAGTAATACATTTTATTTGGAATATACTTATATTGGTGATATAAATATATTTTTGAAACAGCATTTTAGTTACAAAATATAAATAAATATATAAATGAAACTAAATATAAATATTTATATAGAACAAGAACCAACTTAAAGTCTAATAATTTTGTACCGTGTGGTATTTTTCAAAATATGTCGGTAGATGCAAAGGTAAAGGCATTGTTTGCATTGCCAAGTGGTTTCTTTTCTTATTTTATGTTTATAACATACGCGACACCGTTTTGTAGGGTGTTTCTTTAATTCTGTTGCCGGAATATTCTCCGGAAAATGTGCCCAATTTTTCGCTTGCAAACGATGTGGCGCATCGCTACTTGTAGGACGCCCACGGATATTATAATTTGGTAGGACCATTTGCGCCAATAATTCTTCTTAAATTCAGATGACGAGTTTCACTCGTCCACCGTAACTTCGCTCAAGTAAGCAGATGACGAGTCTCACTCGTCAAATGTACCCAAAGGGTTAAAAGGAGACTTCGAGATTTAGAATACAGAGAGTTGACTAACGTCTTAATTGAAAAGAATGATTTTTATTAGAGGAAAAATGTTTCGTAATGTAGAAAAAGTAGGACTTAAATCCATCTTCAGATTTTTCGAATGAGATATTTGATCTGTTTGTGGGAAAATTTATTAAAAGCAGTTTATGAAATTCCATTTTCATTAGTGTACAAAGAAGAAATTATTTTAATCAATTTTATTTTTTAAATTTAATTTCTAATATTCATTATTGTAAATAAAATGTAACCAGGTAATTATTCTTTTCTCAAATTTACTATAAGGCGGCAACACATGTTTAGAACCAAAAGTAAACGATTATTTGAGAATTAGGTTATGAAAATATTAAATTAGCACATTGTCATCAAAAACACAAAAATGTACAACATTTCAGAAATCTAGCACTTTAGAAAAGAGTGAAAATATGATCACAAGTTTCTATCACTTGAATCATGAAAAGAATCATGTTAAATAAAATTACTAAAGCATCATTTACATTAGAAAAAAAAATCCATCTTTAATTTTCCCACTATTGTATAGATCTCTAAATGATTTGGAGTAAAAGTTAAATTTATTACTAAACAGATGCATGAAAGTTTATAAATTACTTTTTATTTTGGTGACTAACTTTGAAGAATTTATCTCTGCCACAGAGAAAAATCCTTCATCTCATGTCTATATCTAATATTTTAGTTTGTACAATACAGACAGCTGGTCCTTGAAGTTCTAAATTTACTTATAAGGTGAGACGGCAAGCCATAAGAGAGTATTTAAGACATTAACCCTTAAAGAGGATTGTCCGTACGGCGTACCGGTACCCAAAAGTTAGCCTTAACCGGTTTGCCCGTACGGCGTAATTGCATCGATATTTTCTCTTATTCTTTTCAGGATTGCCCTGAATTTTTAATTCGCATGAAAACACTGTAAAAATTTTTCAACAGATGGCGCAGCTTGGCCATATCACTGAAATGCTTTCCAACCGGGTCTATCGTTGAGGTTTTTTTAAAACCACCGAAACACAGAAGTGTGAATTTATGCAGCAAAAATTATGCCTTTTCTGTGATCGCTTCTGGTAAAAGAAATTGACCATTTAAGGGGTTTTAACTAGATTTTGCATAACAACCAAGAGAAATCATGGTATTTTTCAGGGACTTCTAAAAATTTTCACTCAAAAATGTTATTAAAACAACCTTAAAATTCAGAATGTTTTTCATTCATAGTATTATAAGTAATGTGATATTTCTCTCAAATTTTAATAATTTTTCAATATAATTTTCAAAAATACTTTCCCTTGTAATGAAATTCAAATCCTTTTCATTGTTGGTTTTAATGTTTATTCTCAAAATGCTAAAAATTGAGTTCAGAAACATTGCTTATTTTTTGCATATTTGGCAGAATTTGATTGAAATATATGTTTTAATGCAATTTTGTAAAATTATTCAGCTTTGAAGCAGTTACATGTTTATTTTGGACCTTTTACAAATGATGTAAAAAAGTTTACAGTCTGTCTAATTCTAAATACGAATGCTTCTTTTCTTAATATGATTTGAAATCTATTTGATTTTATCATTCTAGTAGCTTGAAGTTCTGCGTTCATAATTTAGTTCACCACATTTATTTACAATGCATCGTATCTGTGCATGAAACTTCTCTAAGGTATGAAGAACGTTATGAAACATATTCTGTAATGTTTACTTACAACTCCAAAGTCGCAGGATTATGCTATATTTTCCAATAAATTGACCATATTTTAATTCGGCTTGCACAGAAAGGGAATATTTTCCTTTTCATTTCCGTTTCTACACTTGAATTTCACAGTTCGTTCATAATTTAGAGCATTGCATTTACTTACATTGCATTGTATCTGTGCATGAAACCTCTCTAAGGTATGAAGAACGTTATGAAAGATATTCTGTAATGTTTACTTACAACTCCAAAGTCGCAGGATTATGCTATTTTTTCTAATAAATTGTCTGAACATATTTAAATTCGGCTTGCACAAAAAGGGAACATTTCCTTTTCATTTCCGTTTCTACGCTTGAATTTCGTATATCATAATGGTGTTTATTCGTGATGAGTGACCCACGTCCAATGTTTCACAATATTCTGTTTTATTTATTCCCTTAAGCGTCTTTCGAACGTGAAAAGATGACCTATGACAAGAATGAAGAACATGACGTTACAGCAAGTTGACTTTACATTAGAGCTGTGTGAGACAATATGCAGTTAGATTTTAGATGAAAGTGATTATATTTTATTTATGCGGCTGTAACAATTAAAACTACAAGGTAAAAACAGCCGCTAATGTAGTATTGATTAGATGTCATAGTTTGAAGTTTAAAAAATGTTTGTTGAGCAAACTATGCAATCAAGGTATGCATTTAAAATTTATTTCAAACTAAAGACCACTCTTACTAACGTCCAACGAAGTAGTTCCAAAGGTTGATTTTGAATAAAGTAATTTAAAAAAACATTTTTTTTTATGTAACACGAAAAAGTTATTTTTTACGTTCAGATTTGTAATTATATTTCTATCACAGTTTTGTTGAATGAATTCAGTTTCTGCTTAATCTAGTATATTTCAACATGAATCATACTAAATGTGATAGTAGTGTAAAATAATTATTAAAATAAATTACAATATCCTTAGTTTTCAAATATTTAAGAAAATTGAATATAATATTAAGAAAACTTTTTTCAATATAAATGTGACAAATAAATTAGTTCTTACTTAAAAATTTAATTTTTTTAAATGCAAAAATCATTTATTTAAATCTTGTTTTATATTGAAAATAGGAAATTAAATATGGGTTACGAAATTCATACAAAAAATACGATACAATCAACCGAATATTACTCTCTTGGTTTCAAAAGAATTTACTTTGGCTTAATACTAAAATATATTACTTCTCTAAATCAACTTTTCCAGGAAAATTGAAGAATAAGATATGAATTCCAAGTCAACAGATAATTAAAATGAAAGATATGTTTGATATTTCACGAGATATGAAAGTAGAAATCAAAAGAGATACTATTGAGAGTATGAACTCCGAAACAGTTAATGAGTTCTATCATTCTTTTGATAAATTTTATGATATACATTTAGGTTCAAAAAGGTTTAATAAATATTAAAAATATTCAAATTCAAATATTTGATAGCTGATTGCATGTAAACAAAACAATCAAATATAAGTTGAAATGCTGAAAGCTTAATAAGTATATTCAGTCGTCAAACCCCATACGAATTTAAATATTAATTTCATCATTAATTACTCCGAAGAATAATTCAGATATGAAAGAACACTTGAATAATCCAGATATAAATAATAAACAAACCTCCAGTTTATTTCTGTGATAAATATAATCCTATGTATATTCTTGAGAATCGGTATTTCTTCAACTAATGAGAACTCTTCTGCTAGAGACAGATTCGATGAGAGAAGAGAGATACGATGCCATATATAAAAAACAAGAAAGATCTAATTGAATAAAGTGTTGCCAAATATAAGGAACTAAAGTGTATCTGGTGAAGAATTGTTCTGATGTGATTCCTTTTCGCTTCATAACTCTTAAAGAAATAGAAAATCACCCGCCATGGTATGACGGGTGCAAATTGCCTCTTCATTCGAAAGATTTCCGTCAAATTTGTTTGAGAATGAAAGAAATGTTTCACATTTATTGAAAACAAATAAAATAAACAAATGTTTTATGACAGGAAATATTTTTTTTATTTTCATATTATTTACATATTTCTTTATTAAAAAAACCTCTTGGTAAACAACATTCCGTGTGAAATAGTTTTCGTTGTTTAACAATTTTATTATAATTCAATAACCATGAAATTCTCATCTTGTCAAACGTAAGTTAAAATTTCAAAGGAATTCTTTTTCTATATTCTAATCAAAACAAAGCACTTCTCTGCTTGCCAAACGTTGCCAAAAAATAGTATGAAATTATATCATCACGATTGCAATAAAGAATCAGATGCATCGTGGCGTCCAAACTATATCACTCGCATGATATACCACTGACTTTATTTACTACTTTCTATTAAAAAGCGGAAATTAAATTGAAATATATGATTAATATAATTTAAAATTTCTCGGGAATTATTGCTCATAGCGAGATAACTTTTATATCAATCGATAGAAAATATTATTTCACTAATTTAGAGCTATTAAATTTGAAATTAGAACGACAATTGCTCTTTTAAATTTAAAATTACTCAAATTTAGGTGCTCTAACAATGAAATAATGCTGTTTAACGTCTCGCAGAGCCATGGCGCGAGTTTTATTGTTGGTGACGTCAGAGCGTTACCGAGAGACAGATCGGGGCTATTATATTAGTAATTTTAGAAAGAGGAGGTATTTATAGTTTTCACATCTGAGACTTCTTTGTAATTAACTAGAATTTGCTAGAGAAAATTTATTTGATTACTTCTGGGTCTTCTATGCCTCATTCCAAATAATTTAAGAACGTTGAATGAAAGATCTGGGATCTTTTCTTAAAAGAAACAGCAGATTATTCAAAAAATTATTAAAATAGAGTAACGTAAAGTAGTAATGAAGATTTAAAGATTACTTTAATATTAAAAGAAATTATATTCAGTAGTGTTCATAAGTTACAAGAACATTTTTCTCAACTGTTCAAAATAACTTGTACTAATATTTAAAAAAATTAAGGTTTTATGTAATTTTGTATTTGAGAGTGGTCAATGCAATCAACGTAAGAATCTATGTTAAATTAGTTAACAATTAAGCGTTTTAAAATGGCGTTTTTTAAGAAAAAGTAAAATTGACTGATTTTCTTAATTAAATTGCAAAACCGTTTGTGAGCTTGTTGGACGTCAGTTCGAAAGGACGTTGTTCAGGTGTTGCGAGTGATTTTCTTTTTATTTAAAATAGTGCATAATTTTTTAGATTTGATCTAATTTAAATGATCTGTAACATTTTCATCTTGCGAAAGAAATACATTTCCTAATAACAAACCAGCATTTGCTATTCAAATTATTACTTCGAGACTTGGCTTACTGAGATTGGCCAAATTTATTTATATTTTGTTAAATAATGGAATTTACTGCATCCCGTTTGCCCAACTGCAATGAAATCAAGCATTTATTATCGTGTTTATAGTATTGGCTTATGGCTATTAAATGAATATAATCCAGTTCAGTGACTTTGGTTTTCCTATCAATAACGCAGACAGTAAAATAATAATAAGCACTTACGTAACTAAGAAAAGTGTGGTAATAGATAGATCTTTATATATAAAAGGCAAATACCATGACTCACTCATCACGAAATCTCCCAAACCACTGGGACTAGAAACTTGAAATTTGGAAGGCGATTGCTTCTTGGGGAGTAGGTGCTCACTATAAATAGATTTTTCGAAATTTTAATTAGAATTTAAATTATTTAAAAATTACTTTAAATTTTAACATTTCTATGGAATAACTTAGGATCCTATTATCGCAAAAAACCCACTTTTGCATCATCTTAAAGATAAAAAAATAAGCTTTTCAATGACACTGATCTTATTTCCATGCAATATTTTTTTCAATTTTAATTAATGTTTCAAAATGTTTTAAAACATCAATTGCAACAACGTTTTTATTGTTGTAAATAAAATTCAAACCATCTCATTATTTCAGCAAATATTTTATTAACGCGCTTTTGCAATTGTTATGGTTGTGATAGTATACATTGTTTTCTTGGGAAATTAACTCCAAAGCAGAATTTTCAATTTAGTATTAATGCATTTCTGAAATATTTTATCGCACGTGCTTCAATATAATATTTTTATAAAGCGTGACAACAGATATTTGGCTTGTTTTTATAGTGTGTGAGGTTTACTGAAATGATTTTCGTCCTTTCTTCAAGCATTTAATCTCATGCTAACCTGCCATTTTAAAATTATGAGGCAAGAAAACGCTTTCAAATTTTTGTATATTGCGTTATCAGTAATTTTTTATTAAAATTTTAGTTAGGCTTAAGAGTACAATACTGCTGCCAAACTTGAATTTCCTCAAGTGATAACTCATCAAATTTGATATTATAAACTAGAAATTACAGCCTGAAACTTGGAATTACCAAAAGGCAATAGTGTTCTGGAAAACTAACTAATTTTTAAATTTTATTATCTACCTTCTGTACTCCCGGGTCTTTTAGATGTCTATGAATTTTTTGCCGTCTCACTTTTTGTACCCACTGGTTCACGCGGGCATTCAGCATGTTCGGTTTTCGCGACCATATTCAGCGTTAATCATTCTACCGATGAGTGAGAGTTATTTGAAACGCAGTTTTCTAGTTTCGTTAGTTGTGATTCATCATAAAAAATTGTATTGCTGACATTTTGAAATTACTCCTCTATATATTTTACTATCTGCGAAATACAATAAAATATTTACTTTTTTATCCATCTTTCCTGTTTTGTCGTGGGTGAAACCGCGACGGGGAATGCTATAATTAATATGAAAAACAATGGTAAAAACTAATTTAAACGGGCGGACCACTGGTCTCCGAAGGCAGCTAGTGTCTAATATTGCGCAAAATGAGCTTGTTATGTTTGTAATGTTGCACTAAACATTGAAAAAATATTTAGTGCCAAGAATCATCATAACTTTGCACCAAACTTTCATAAAATTATAATTAAATTAGTATGATTCTATTTTTACTACAAAGCATTTTCTCTAGCAATCACTAAATGAGGAGAAAAATCAGAAAAGTCTATTTTTTTAGAGAAATATATGCAACTAATCTCGAAATTTCTTTTGAAGTCATGAAAATCGGTGCAAACTAACCCCCGTTTAACAGTTCTGAATCACATCACATTGAAACTTTCTACTAGAATTTCCAACACACAGCTTTTAAGCCCCATATTCTATTAAACCTTTACAACTAGTATTTATTCAGAAGTCAACATTTATAGGCAATAAATAACACTTATACTGAGGAATTATTCCTAAACCAACACCAAATCCATAGTAAAATTAAAATGAACTCAAATTACATTCCTGTTAAATTCCTTGCTCAAAATCAGTCAAATACATATCTATTCATTTACAAGAGTTGATGTGACCTGGGAACAATGAGAGATATATATGGACAGCTATTGAACCAAATTCAACCAAAAGATGCCATTCGACGAAACTCCACCTAAAGAGAACTATATCGCTTCCTCTAGAAACCTAACTGCGTTTTGCTTTCAGAAAATGCATCTAAACATTAATTTAAATTTCTGTGTGGTAATTACAGTATTAATCAGATTTTAACACTTTTACATTTGGTACATTTGGGGAAATATTTTTTCCTCCTTCACGCATTCTTCCTTCTTGCAATTACACTTACGGCGAGCAGGATTTCCGATTGGTTCGCCATTTGAATGAAAAGTTTCCGAGTTATGTTCATTAAGGGGGTAATTTGAGTAGAAAGTGGCGGAGTAAGAGCCCGCACGCAATTCGCACAGGCTTTTCTACCTATGTAAACGAGCTGGAGATGTAATTACATGGTACCTTTGCTGAATCCCGTCGCGTTTGGCTCATAAATAACTGAAAAGCGGATACATTTGGCGACAAAGGGACCCAGCTCATTTCCGCTTATCTTTTCAATTTTATTGCGTGTTTTAAAAACTGGTACTCCTCGCTGCCGTCATCTGATAGAATGAGGAAAGGTAAGGCGAGAGCAGAAGCCATAGGATGTCAAACGATGGGGACCATTTTCCATTTTGGAGGAGAGTGATGCTCGTTATGGAGAGATATGGTTTATGCAATTGAAGAAATTTGATTGGGTGAAATATTTCCCTGGCAAATGATCGTTGTTTCAAGTGGCCGTAAATTTGAATGTTTTGAACCCGGTTGTTGGGAATGTTAAGCATAGTTTTACTCCCAAATTTTGAGTCTCATAAAATGGTAATAATCAGTGAAATGAAATTCATTTTTACACTATTTTCTTAAACTTCATGTATTGCTGTAGAGTACTTGATATATTAAAGCTGGATAAGCATAGAAGCTCGCGTTTGTGTAATAATTCCTCTTAGATATTGGAATAATTATAAATTAAACAGAATGGTTCTCATTTTTAAAGATACGAATTAATGTGCAGCCATTAAAATTCACCAATCGAGTTAAAATATAAATAGGATATTTTCTAAATTACTTAAAAGGGATGGGAATAATTTTCAAAATGTCTTCATTGTTTTTACTTGCATTATTTGCTTTAATTATTAATTCAAAATTTACTTTTCTGCAATTGCTAACTTAAAAACGGATCTGAAAATTTAAATGTGAATAAATTGAATCTATTTATACGTCAGCTAAAAATGTTTGTAGGAGAAAATTATTTCATAATAATTATTTTGTCTTCACTCATATGAAATAGTTTTATTTTGGTTCTAACAAAGTAGAGAAGCTTAGTATTTTGGTTCAAGGAATTATCAGAATTGTTAAATATATATTTAATTGAATTGCAATTGCTTCAGTATTAAAAGTTAATTTATTCGTATGACTTATATTCACACACATTATTAATTATACATTTTAAGGATAGAAAGAGTCTACTAAATATATTTCTTCGAAGAAATCATACAAATACAATATTTAAAAGTTGATTTTTCAATAATATGATAAAAAATAAGATAAATACGATATATCAGAAACCTTTTTTTGCTCAAAATTCACCAGGCAGTTTCGTTCTTGAAGTAAATATTTAATTGCATAGCAGCTGCTTCAGGATTAAAAGTGAGTTTATTCGGATGACTTATATTCACACACATTATGAATTATATATTTTAAGGATAGAAAGAGTCTACTAAATATATTTCTTCGAAGAAATCATTCAAATACAATATTTACAAGTTGATTTTTCAACAATATGATAAAAAATAAGTTAATTTAGGATACTGGTTAGTACATTTACGCAGATGCCATGAAATCAATTTTCACAAATCACAAGATTACTTGTTTCGTCTGAAGAAAACATTTCAAAAATGGTTTTGAAATACTTTATCATAATGCCTATTTTCACTCAATAACACCAATAACAATTTTTAATTTAAACTAAAATCAATTTCGAAGAAAAAATATCTTATTCTAAAGTAGGAAACAGCAGTGAATTATAGAAAAACGCACATTTTTGAGAGGAAAAGTCAAATTTATTAAAAAGAAATTTGTCGAACGTTTTATATTCAGTTGTAATATAAATATACATTCCACTTTTTGTCGTTTTCTCTAGTATATAAACAAATTATTCCACATGAACTAATTTATTTTCAGAATAAGAATTTCCCATTAAGTTATCTCATTCAAAAGTGATATTTTTCTATAAAATATACCAATAAAATTCTGACTCTCTCTCTCATTTATTATCAAGAGAATTAGAATATAATTCAAACGTTTAGGAGTTTAGATTAAGGAATTCAGTTACCGAATACTCATTAACCATCTTGGTTCGAACTTTTGGTCTCTGTAACTAAAGAATCCGCAATCAAAGATATATTACAATTTGCAATGCAATATTTCATTCGTAGAACGTTTTATATTCAGTTGCAATATAAATGTGCATTCCATTTTTTGTAGTATATAAACAAATTATTCCACAGGAATTTATTATTAACAGAATAACAATATCCCAATAAGTTAACTTATTCAAAAATGATATTTTATAAAGTATACCCATTAAAAAGTTGCCACTATCTTATTTTTATTAAGGAAATTAAAAGATAATTCAAACGTTTAGTATTGAGGATAAAGGAATTCAGTTACCGGATATGCTTTAAACAACTCGGTTCGAACTTTTGGTCTCTGTAACTAAGAGCTTCGCAATCAATATTACTGTTGTAAAATCAGGTTTTGTATAACAAGTCTAAAACAATTTGTAATAAACTAATAATATGTAGAACTTTTTAAAACAAGCGCAACAAATTTATTGAGATATCATCAAAATATAAATGAAGAAATATATTCGCAAACACAACAACAATATATAAATTTGACTCTATATTAGGAGAGTTGATTACAACAGCTTATATTAAAAAAATAACTAATAAATATTCATGTCATTGCTAATGCATTCATTTTCAAATGTTTTATAACTACTTGCAAGTAAACAGAAAAATCAAGTTTTACTTCAGATGCTAAACGCTAAATGAATAAGTTTAAGACAATTTTGAAACTTATATTATTCAAGCATTTTTTAAATACATTAGTAATCTAAATAATCTATTCTTCGTAAATTACACTACAAAGTAACTAAAATAAACAAATATAGTTTCTACAGAAACATGTCAATTAAAAGATACGCATGATTTACTTATTTCCTTGATAAATTTATCTCCGATTATAATCCTCCGAATCAACACTTATTCATCAATTGAAAGCTATTCATCAAAAGGAAGTATAACGGACGAAGTTTTGCCGAATTAATCAAAGAGTAGCGAATAAGACCTAATTGATTAAAGTGTTACCAAATATAGAGAAAATTCAGTGGAGAATCGTGTGACTGAATTCCTTCGTTATAATTCTGAAAATTTATTTGGCAAATAGGAGTTACTTGAAGTTTTACTTGCCTGAATCGTATCTGTCCTTAACTTGAATATACTGGAGAGGTTAGCTTCATTTGAGATTTTTACATAACCATCAAATCAGTAGTTTTCAAAGGGTAAAATTTATTAGATTGAATAATTATTGACTTTATTTCTTGCCGCATTATATGGTTTTTTAAAAATAGTGCAGCCCAAATCATTCATTTAAAATAAACTTCTTTTGTGAATCAACATTTTCAAAGTTACATTTTTTCTCTTAAAGAAATTCAACGAAAAGAATTTTCAAAAATACGGTTTTATTGTTTCGTAAAAAGTAATATTTTCTTTATTATTATTCAATTAGTTTTTTAATGTTAACTTTATAGCTCATTATTACAAATATTAAGGAATGTTGAATTCACCTTTTTCAAAATCTCTACCAAGGGGTTCCGCCACTACGGAAAAAAATTAATTTAATTAATCGACTAACTGTGAATTAAATCATTCAAATTTTAAAATGATGAATTTACATTGTCCGTACACAAATAAACAAAATTACAAAACTCATTAATTAAATTAATCGACCACCTGTTGTGAATCAAGTCATTAAAATTTTAAATTGATGAATTTGTCTTGTCAGTACACAAATAAACAAAATTTCAAAACTCGTTCATTAAATTAATCGACTAATTGCTGTGAATTAAGTCATTAAAATTTTCAGAACAAACAAAATTTCAGAACTCTATGATATAAGGAAGTCAGTGAAAAATCAATTAAACAAATTCCGTCTCTGGGAACATAAAACAAGTCAAGTTAAACAAAAGTGTATAAAAATTACTCTGTTAATTCGAGAGCGTGGATGGGAAGAGCCTATTTTCCTCCACCCGATTTGTATTTGCCAAACTCTTATGGAAGTTTAATTTTGGAGATAGAATATCCTGCACAGCAAAATAGTTTTACATCTATATATCTTTAGGTATTTTAAACAGAGTTTTAAGCTATGAGAAACCTTATAGAATAAAATTATTGTACTCGTTATTTTCTTTTAGCCATAATTCCAAATACATAAGGAAGAAAGTGATAAAATAAAATTGTGGATATTGGTATTCTGTATCATGTTTCCTCACAGTATGTGAGAAATTTTTTTATACTATTATTTACGACTTACTTTTATGGGATGTAAAATTGCTTAGACATCTGGAGCTGTGTAAAATGTCCGGGCAAGCTTAAAATCTTTCAAGACATAAAATTTACAGATCTATTTCATCTTGGATCGGAGGCCAAACTCAAAGAAATGTATTCGGCAGTAAAACGATTTTCTGTGATCACATTTTAGTTAGATAAACTTTTTTCTAGTAACTGTTTCTTAATTAAAAATGTGATTCGTTTCATGGTGTTTTAACTCTTTTATTCCTTCGATTGCAGGCTAGACGCAATTGCCAATTAAAATGGGGATATTTAGAGAAGAAAGAGGCCAATATTTTTTAAGTTTTAAATTCAGTAGAATATAAGATATGTGATTCGTTTTCTCCTCCTTGGGTTTACTTTTTCTCCTCTTTCCTCACTAACAGTAGGGGAAACTAGGGATACTTGACCCAACGTGATTTTCTCAGCTTGTGAGATTATTGGTAATTTTTGTGTGCCATTTTTATTTGATCTTCGGTCATATGGTCAATTCGATTGGGTTTTTCATTCCAAGCTGAAAAGCCATCGAAATGGTGTGTAGGTAAATATATTTTGGTGGTACAAAAGTAAATTTTCACTTTTTCATTCCTCAGTGGATAGGAAGTTTACTATTGAATATATGATGAATTAAAATATTTCTGAGTTTTAAGCATACTTCTGGGTTTAATTTGAATTACTATGTTCTGCAGAATATAAATTCTAAGTGGTTTAATTTTTACATTATTTAGAAAAATTCAAGTTAGGGATACTTGACCCTATCAAAAGCTATTGCAGCTCCGATGTCGTAGCCGCCCGAAACACATTTTGTGATTGGAATCAGTTTTCTTGTCCGTGGAGTTTGTTGGCAAAATGGCAACTCACATATAGAGAATAATTACTTAAAAATTGCATGCTAGTAATTATTTACTGAATAAAATTTCTCTTTAATATGACAATTTCAAATAATGCTAATAAATATTTTAGTAAGAATTTAAAATGAATTGAAATTTAATCGATATATTTTTTCCTGGCCTGAAAGAATGTTTTAGTTATTTATTTATTATTTGAATAAAAATCTTTTGCTCGAACTATTTGTCATTGTTTGGTTTTATTTAAAGTTTCGCCATTTCTATTGAGTCTGTAACATCGTTTTAAAGAAACATTTGACAAATAGCAATGTCAGCAATACGCTAAGTCCATGAATTTTAAGGCGATCGAAAAGTTTCCAAACAAAATAAACTAATGTAGATTACAGATTATGCAAGATAATGTTAACTGAAAAATTTGCATTAGCATTTAAATTGAACTTTGAAATCGATTTTTGTCTTTTATTTAAAATGACATTTCAATTAACGTCACTACAAAGAAGGAATGAAGTCAACTTCCGCTCGTTTCTGCCATTTCAGTGAATTTTCACTGAATTCATTTCGACAGCAAAAACATTTTAATGTTGAAACATGTTTCTTCTATAGTGAATATTTATAACTGAAACTGGTGAAAAAATAGTGTGTAAAATCTAATTAGCAATCTTAAAAGATTTTAAATTGCGTAATACGTGTGACTGATGGAAAAACAAGCAAAGAAAATTGATATTTTTAACCTATTATGTTATAAATGTTTTTAATTTCTAGCATTACCGATTATCTAGTAGGAATTTATGATTCGAGTTAAAATTAAAATTTGGAATTTTAATCAATCTTATTAGCGTTTTGATGCGCGTGTTTTCCTCTTTCTTTTGAAAATATGCTTTCTGATGCACAGATCTCCTTTGTCCTTTGTTTGGGAAATTTCGGGCTAAGAGAAGCTATGATTGGCGTAATGCTAGCTTCTTAAAGAAAAATTTTCCAATTATTATTTTTAATTCTTAACCCTTGAAAAAGTGGACTAGAATGGATTCCTTGTTTGTTTTTGGTTTTATTTGATTACCTCTGAGTTTATTTATTTATTTGGCTATCTTTGTATGATCTTGATTTCCATATAAAATTGGGATATTTTGGATTCCAGTAAAAAAATCATTTTTTGGCTGTCTTTTTTATCGTAAATTTATTTCAAAACTGAAGAATTCCATAACTTTTTGAGATACAGGTATATCATGTATTTTTGTTATATAATAATTTTCATCTTCGAAGCTTTGAAGTTTAGAATTTCCATGAAATATGTTTTGAGTTTTACAAAATTTATCTTATAATCTATATGACATAATATTCTATGAAACAAGATTTATTCTATCTTACGTATTATTCTATTTAAGTACAACCTAATAACTGAAAACGTAGGATAGTTTTTATTGATTATTCACGCAGGAGCAGTCTATCACATTCTAATGGATAGTTACTTTACTTTCTGATACTTTGGCTCTGACATCCTGTATAATAGAAGTTTTGTCAAAAGATATTTTTTTGGAATGAAAATGAGCTATTTTATCTTTACGTTTCGATTAATAATCATTTCTTTCAAATATATTTAATTTTTGAGTTACTCTTATATTGAATTGAAATTTTTTCGTTATACAATAAAAAAAATTCGAAGTAAAACAATATATTGCTGTAATGGAGATAACTAATTAGATAGAAACATTTCATAAGCAGAACTTCAATCGTTAGAATAATAAACCTTATGTAACATGATTTTTAATTATAAGTATGAAATAAATCCTGAAAAGTTCAGTGGATTTAAAATAGTAATAAATATGAGTATGTGATTCCACTGATGTTTTATAAATAAACTAAATTATTCCTGACCATACGTCGCCTATAAAATGATGCCGAATCTCGAAATCGTTAATGTCGAAAAGCAAAACATCGATCGTTAGAATAATAATATTTATGTAACATGATTTTTAATTATTACTATAAAGTAAATCCTGAAAAGTTCACTGAATTTAAAATAGTAATAAATAGAAGTATGTGATTCCACTTATGCTTTATAACTAAACTAAATTATTCCTGACCATACGTCGCCTATAAAATAATGGCGAATCTCGAAATCGATAATGTCGAGAAGAAAACACCAATTGTTAAAATAATAATCCTTATGTAAAAAGATTTTTAGTTATTATTATGAAATAAATCCTGAAAAGTTCAGTGAATTTAGAATAGTAATAAATATGAGTATGTGATTCCACTTATGCTTTATAACTAAACTAAATTATTCCTAACCATACATCGCCTATAAAATAATGTCGAATCTTTTGAACTTTCAAAGCTTGAAAAGATTCAAAACTGCCTTTTGCTGTCTTAAAGCTGTAATACGAAAGTGCATTTCATAGCATATTTAAATTAGTTCATAAAATGACTCGGAGATATTTTATTTTTTATGGAATAAAATTTATTAAACCAATCGTTTCTTGTTTGAAAGTGATCATGAATATTTCATGAGAAAATAACTTTACTTTCTGCTCAAAATACGTTTTGTGAAAGCCTCCTTACATGTAAGCCATGCTTTTGAGCTATTTCTAAATAATTCCATTTCATGTAGTTTTGAATCCAAACCTGATAAACTTGCTCTGAGATTTTTTGACACGGTTTTAGAAATATATCTGAAAAGTTTAGAGGCTTCATATTCTTAAAGCAGTTCGTTTATGCACCCATGTGGCTGAGAGATTGTTAGAGCGTTCCGACAGTTTGTTATGTCGTAATTATTGCTCATGATATGTAAAACTTGGACATGAGTAAGCTAGATATTTTTAATTAAAATAAAGAAGTCATTTTAAAAAATCTCAAATTCAGTGTTTTGGCTCTTAATTAAATATTATTAATAAAATAAGGATTTTTGAAAGTTTAAAGTATGTAATGACATTATCTTTCAAATTTAATTTAATAAAATTGAAAGAATGAATTTTCCTACTTGAAATACTTTCAATTATTATGATTTTTAATGATATATTTCATTTTAATGCCGAAAAGATAAATAAAAATTAATTTCTTTTTTTTCTATCGTCGTCGTAAAAAAAAGGAAATAGAAAGTATTGTCTTCGTCAAAAAAGTGTTTGAGGAATTTTAATGCTTCAAACTTTCCTGACAAAGTCCTTTAAATTTACCTCACAAATAAAAACTGAAAAGACAAGAACCGTCAAATTCTCAATATTCCTGTTTTCAACGATTTTGAAATAGAACTCAGCAATACAAAAATTTTTCTATCCTACTTTGCTTTTATAGTTGAGATAAAAACACACATATATTTTTTAAATTACTCGGATCTTAGTCTAGAAATTTTCGTTCTTATAATATAATTTAAAAATTATCTGATTTTTAAAATAATGTATATTTATATAAATCTTACATATATTTGGTCTGTAAAATGATTTAAATAAAGCACTCTGTATTATGAATTCATTTATAACTCTTCAATTATTATGTTCTCCCCTGATTTTGTTATGACAAGAGAGACGGTGACGTCTGCAAAAATCTGTAGTCAACAAATCCGAAGACAACTTAAAAGTCTACAAACAAACGGTACGATGCGTCAGAGCGCTTCCCAAACGGACATTTGGGGGAAAATTAAAGCACGGTTTTATTTAAAGGAAGTGATTATTTGCAGGTACTGTACCTAAGGATAAAACGTTATTTGCAGAAACTGTACCAACGAATAATTCGTTATTTGCAGGTACTGTACCTACGGATAAAACGTTATATGCAGGTACTGTCGAAATCAATATTCTATCAGTAGGACTTTTTTGGCGTTATAATTTCGTTTCGTTTTCTATAGAATTGTTCTTGTTTATGCTTGAGAGTGTGGAATTTAATGTTATTTTGTGAGATTTTTCAATATTTCGACGGAAACATACACGAAACATTTCTTTTATCTGGTCTTGGGTACGGGTTTCCCATGAATCTGATTTAATTTTCTGTAGACAAGCATTTATTGAAGCGTTTACTGATGAAATTATTCTTTAAATATTTAATCAAAATTTATAGTTTGGATGAGTTTCATACCCTAAAAGATGTCTCATCAAAGAATTTTTATGAAATCCATGCAATTAACGGAGATTCTATGTCAATAGTTTAAATCTTCTAGTAACAGTGGGAAAATGTAACTATTCGTTGAAATAATTCAGAATTGCCTTTTGGAAGTTTTAACAAATCACAGAGGTAAAAATATGATAGTAAATACCCCCGTACTATGTTTTAGAAAAGTCTGGGTGGTATAGTTGTTTGAGCGCTGTCCTGTCATCAGTAGGACACGGGTTCCAATCGGGTCGAATATTTTTCCTCCTCGCAGCAGAGTGGCCAACCTTTTCAGAATTTATATTTCAGATAATTTCTTTCAAATAATTGTCTGTGAAATTCAGTATTTTCTTTAATTTTACTCCTTATTCCAAACTTTTTTTATTATCAGATAAAACTTATTTCTAATTTCCTATCTGATACTTAGAAGTATTCAAAATTAAAAAGACTAAAAACAGTTTTTTAAAATACAATTTTATTAATGTACTAAATAGTAGATTTTTTATTTTAATTATTTTCTACTTTTTAATCTTTAATTTATAAATCATTATTAGAAAACAAAATGAATTATATATTAAAGACAAAAAATAGAAAAAAAATTAAATGATTTTTTCTCAATTTCACTACAAGGTGGCGCCACTAGTATGGAGTAAGTGTAATATAATTTATCGATTAGTTGATAATTAAGTTCTAAACATTTAAAATACTGTACTGGGGGATAATAGCCTTTGTTGCTTCAAATCCCGTAACACAAATTCAAGTCAATACTGTACTGCAATTTAGAAATCACAAATGTACAGACTAATACAATGGAAATCATGTTTTATCCGTTGTTACGGTATTTACAAATAACGTATCATCTGTAGGTACAGTACCTGCAAATAACGAATTATTCGTAGGTACAGTACCTGCAGATAACGTTTTATCCGTAGGTGCAGTATCTGAAAATAAAGCTATCCTTATTTAAAACATAAAATGAAAATTATGCTTTCAGCATCGAGTTTTAACTGGATAAATTGAGACTTAAATATAAACAAATCATTTATTAAAAAAACATAAAGTGAAAGGTAATTTTCGTTGAAAATATCGGATGTAGATATACTTTTTTATTTTAGTCATCCCTGATTATAATTCTTTATTAAAAATCCCAACACAACATCATATTAGAAGTATTTTTCAAGAGATTTCAAATCCAACAGTGCTTAAAATCTTTACTTTAATATGATTATATATTTCAGCCAAAAATATTAAAACTATATTAATAATAATACATATGTCGCTTATTGAGAAGCTAAATATATATATATGTAAAATACCAATACTATTCTTAGCAGAAGAATTTACCTGAGATACTATTTCCATGAAACTTAACTCCTATTAATTAAAATAGAATAATTAATTGTTAATATTAATAACTTGTTAATATTAACAACACACGTCTATATGATGTTTCGACCAAAAGGAATTTTAATAATCAATTTGAATTTTTGCAGCGTAACAATTTATTCTA
The DNA here is from genome assembly GCA_013235015.1 of Araneus ventricosus. NCBI lineage: Eukaryota > Metazoa > Arthropoda > Arachnida > Araneae > Araneidae > Araneus > Araneus ventricosus. The sequence continues at coordinate 86,637 of BGPR01003100.1, read as the reverse complement.
TTGTAATAATGTTAAGCAATTTTAGCCTATTTGTATCCGCTTTTTTCTCAGTAATTATCTACTGGAAATGTTGTAAATTCTGATTTTATCTTTACTTTGCTGATATAATTAGTCTGAAATCCTGCATCGAAGAACCATCTTTCCTAACAAAAGTGAAAACTTGGCAGTTTTTCCATTTAACAACTATTACTATGTAGATATTATTAATTACCATGCCTCCTCAACTGAGATTAACGGGCCGCGGTGGCCTAGTGGTAAGGTCCCGGCTTTGGGGCCGTAGGGTTCCAGGCTCGAAACCCGATTCTACCGAAGGTCCGCCATGTATTGGCCCTGCTCCACGCTAAATCATACGTAGTGGCCAAACGTCCTCCCGTTGGTGTGGCGCGGAAGTTTGGAGAGAGGGGTGCTAGCTCAGGTGTCGTCCTCGTCATCTGACCGAAGTTCAAAATTACGAGGTCCATCCCAAAATAGCCCTCTTGTTGCTTCAAAACGGGGCGTTAATATAACTAAACTAAACTAAACTGAGATTAATTATGTCAATTTCCTGATTAACTTTATTTGCCGGTAACTATTAGTAAATACATAATAAACTTTCTTTACTATAATAATTTGGTACTAATTAATTTAGATTTGTCTTCTGTATAAGATATGTTAATTAACACCTTTATAATCCTTGGATTCTTAACTTTTGATGTAAACTAAGAGGCTCGGCTATATCCATTTTAACAACTCCAGCCCATCATTAGTAAGTGCCATTAATAATTCCTTGCGTCGTTTATAAAAAACTGACAATAATAAAAATTTGAAAAAAATCACAACATATGTGTAGCAACTCTGGGAATAAGCGCACACTAAAAATTGCCTGAAAATGGAACTTCTCCCTTTCTCCCTTAAAAGGAGGTTGGATTCCTCCTCTTAAGACCGAGAATGCCATTTCTATTTATTTGAAGCAAGTCAGGTGAGAAATTGGATTGCACAGAACCGCCACTTGACGAAGCTGGAACATAATTAGCTACAAGTGCTAGTGACGAGAGGCAGAATAATTGGTCGTGAAACTGAGACATGAGCTTTCGAGTTAAAGTTATTTGTCAAAATTGGAATAGTGTACTTAGATAAATATTTTATTAATTAACCCTCTAACACCCAGCAAGGCGGTCTAAAAATTTCCCTTTAACAGCGAAGAAGGCCGGTCTGAGGCGATTGGCTTCTTTTGAGGGGAGGTGAGGTTCTGAGATCGCCTAGGAGATAAACGCGGTAGGGGGTCCAATTATCTTTGCAAACCGCAGCCCATTTCCGTCCGCCTTAAGGGAAGGTTATAGAAGGGGTGGGTTGGTAAATGACCACCCAGGTTGGGAGAGTCCAATTCATGTCGCTTCCTCCCAAAATAGCCCGGCTTTGAAGGAGCTAGAGGGAAAAAGTATCCTCGGGTTTAAAGGTTAAAGATGTGAAAAAGAAACTAGACAGTTTTTATTAAGAATGAAATAATGGAAAAATATTAAATAGAATATTTTAGCAAAACTTTGTTCGGCTTCTCGCCGTCGAATGATTTTGAATAAAATTTCTCAGGCTCTTAAGACTTCAGAGAAATAAATTTGTTTGACAATGGTAAAATCGAGGGTCTAGCCATGAACTTTAGCCCCTTGCCGTAAGGTTTTATTTAACCTCCTAATTAGATAACACTACCCATTTAGGGTATTTTTTATTATTTCAATCAATATAAGATTCATTTTATTTAAAAAATTTTTCTCTTTTTACTAATTATTAGATTTTATTAATTTTTAATTTTTTGCTTAATTTATGTATGCTTCTTTATTTATTACGTATATTTGTATTTATCTATTATTTACGTTTGTAATATTTTTTATAATTTTTGTTTGTATTTTATTATATTTATATTATTATATTTATATTATTATTAAATTTTATTTTATATTCTATTTTATATTTGCATTTTGCAAGGTTTTTATATTGTATTACTTATATTGTTTTGTATTGTAATACCTAATATTTTGTAATATATTGTATACTTCTTTTATATTGTACTGTATTGTTATGTATTACACTAATATTTGTATTGGAATTTTTCTTCCCGCCGGCTCGCGACATGCTTTACACCCTTTGGTTAAGCAGGGTCGGTGTGGCAATAAAAAATTCTATTTTAGATGGTAAAGGACACTTGAGACATTTAATCGTGTCCAAATGATTTTTGTATTTAAAATTATTTGCTACGTATTTAAATAGAAAAAATTCTGTAATTCGATGCACATGTCAGATGCGTTCTGATAAGCAACGATAAACTTTCTGAAATATTCAATAATTCGGCTTAATTTCCTGGAAAAACTCTTTTCAAAAGTTTGCCTTGATTTGAATTGCATTATCATTCATACTTTTGTCTTTAAAATATTTTCTTTCACGCGAGCTATTATTTAATGTTCGAAGTTTAAAAAATTATCTTTAAGTAAAAAGAACATGTGTTCGATTAATCATTCTGTAGTCTGAGAGAGCAGAAATTGACAGAAAGTATAAACTGTCTACAGCAACTGTATATGTTAATGATTTAATAAGTATTTTTTCTAAGTTTCTTAGAGCTAGAGATCCATGATATTAAACAACATTTTTTACAATTTGCAGTTAAAATAATAATAGCTTTATTCTATTGGCGATTAAAACTAAATTGTAATCAGAAATCTATATCAATCGCTTTTAGATGCATCAGGATCATATTTGGGGATATTTAACGGGGCGTAATGATGCACTATGGAATTAGATTTCTCTTCAGTCTTCATGGCGATATCGCAAACTATGAGTATATAGTTACAAACATGGAAAGTCGCTTCCCAGCAATGCAAGTCTTATGGTTGGGAAGAGAGTTTTACAAGGTTAAGCATGGAGTGACCTCAGCGACTCTTATGGCATCCATGACCTTGGCGACCATTTTGGCGATTTGGCGACCTTGGCGACAAATAGATGATTCCCGAAAATGCAACCCTTTTCTCGATATTTCTACTAGGAAAGGGAATACACGAGAAAACATCATGTGACGTCACGGCCCGTCGGAGAGAATATTTAAGGACGGCACATAGTTGAGAAGAGCGTCTTGGTCTTGATCGACGGGATCGCCTTGGAGCGTGAATGCCTTTGGAGTTCTACCCGCAGTGCGAGCTGGTGAGCTGAGCGCTATTGAAGGTGCAGTTATTGTCTACTAGTTATTAGTTATTTGCTGACTGTTTGTGTTGTTAGACAACAAAGTGCTGAACTGTTATTACCTGCGCATTGTTGTCTGTTTACATTCGTAATCTGTGCAAGAACTATTGTTTCCTGTATCTGTGCTACGTGTTTTCCTGCATAATTGTAAATAAATCTTCATTCTCCATTATCCTGCGTGTTGGACTGTTTACACCACACACCTACAGCAAGACATTTGGCAACAATATATGGAAACGGAAAAACTATAAATTATTTATTTGATCCAGGCAGCGGTGTTCTAATGGTAAGGTGTAATCCGATGTCACTGAAAATCCGTTGTGTATTAGGCCTATTCCACGTTAAATCATACGTAGGTGGCCAAGCTTCTCCCGATGGTGTGGTGCGGAAGTTCGGAGAGGGTGTGCGAGCTAAGGTGTCGTCCTCGTTATCTGACCGCTGTTCAAAATTGCGAGGTCAGTCAGCCCTCGTTTTTCTTCAAAACGTGACTTTGATACAACTAAACTAAACTCTTTTTGATCCACGAAATACAAATGGTAAAGTGACTAGTGGAGATAATTCTTGTTAATGCAATGCACTTGGAAACTTGCAGCGTCATTTTGATTCTGTATTCCATTGTACAAATTTCAGGAGTAAAGACGGATATGATGTCACAGTACAGCTTAAGATAACAAGCAGTTAGATGACATGGACAGTTGCGTTTGTAATATGAATATGAAGGCACCTAGAATGACTTCGTTCAAAATTTATTGTGATTTTTAATTATAATGATTAATAATAAATTGAAAATATTTTTACATTAAACACGCAATTCATGTAGATCAACTCCCCCCCCCCCAATTTCTCTTCGATTTGCAAAGGAGCGAAACCATTTTCTTACCAGTTTTCATCCACAGTTCTGTATTTAATAATCTTCTCTCAAAATAAATAAAACATTCAAATAATTGTATCTATATTTTTAAAGAAAATCTAAGATAAGAAATATTTCAAAATATACCGCTCATAAAAATTTGAAATATTTA
>BGPR01003100.1:67209-82401 GCA_013235015.1 Araneus ventricosus | reverse complement strand
AAAAGGCAAGAAGAAAAGATTAACATTCATTTGGTTGAAATTCGGTTAACCATTTATTTTTTGGTACATTGCGTAATGCTGTGACTGGGGATTATGCAGATGATATTCTAAAAAGAAATCGAAAAGTTCTTTGCGTTTGATTAAAAGGCAGCTGAAAGTAATTTAAGATCAAGGTAAAAATAGCATTCAAACGAAATAATTCTTTTTTTCCTCGCTATTTTCTGCACTTAATACTTTTTTAATAGTAGAAAATTATATTTGTTACATAAAATTCTTCTTCTGTGTATTTTAATTACCTCGGGATTTCACATTGTGATTTTCTCCATTTTTTGCATTTCACGCACAGATTTACTTGCAGATTGTTATAAGTTCATTTTTCTTTGTGACTGATGCCTGGAGCAACTAAACTGTTGTTGCCTTTATTCATGCAAACTTTTCTTTAAAAAAATAGATTGAAATTAAAGGTTTTTATGAATAAAACAAAATATATGTAAATGAGCAAAATAAAAAAAATGAGATTCCTTATTAAATAAAAAAATCTTTAAATACTTTGTATAGAAAATTTTTGAAGCGAGTAAGTTTCATATTTTCTTTTGAGTCTATGACAACAAAAATGTATCCAATTAACGATTTTTTTTTTTTGAAAAAACATTTCAGATTTGCGATTACTTTCCAAATACTGTTCTGAAAATAAGCTTTAATTTCTTTTTTACAAAAGAAATTTTTGATCAAATGATCTTACAACGTTTAAAATAGCATTTGAATCAATGCGTAATCAGTCGAATTCAGAATGAGTTTACCACGTACAGAGAAAGAATTGTGCTTTTGCTTCTCGTTATTTTGCTTGCGAAGTACAGATTAAATGCATGTTCATGTACTACTAAGATACATCCTCAACATGATTTAATATGCATGAGATTTTTCATCTAAAACATAAGCAAACAGAATTGCATATTTCTTAATACATCGGAAAACATAAACTTACTTTGATTGATTGTATAATACATCAGTTAATTTTATAGCAAAAAAATCTTTATCGCCGTAAACTTACACTGACCTATAAAGTTGAAATTGTTTATTTATTTATTTATATATAAATTGTTTTCTACACGTTGTGTAAACTATTTTTATACAAGATTCTCAATTAATGGTGAAACTAATGTTCCGAAAACTCAACTCCAGCAGGCAATGGGTTAAAAGTTTAAGTTATTTTGGATTAATTGAGATGGCAAAATAAAACGTTCATAGGAATAAAAATTGAAGTGGAATATTGAGTAGTAAACAAAGTTTAGTTTTTGGAGATGACAAAATATCGTCACAGATTTTAACATCATGTGAAACCATAAATAATTGCAATACTGAACATAAAAATGATTAATTTTAATGTTTGTAACAAACCTTGTGATGCGCGGTGTTGTGATAGAAAGGAGACGAAGAGAATACTTTGAATGAAATTATTGTAAATTTTATTTAGTTGAAAGCCCTGGATATAATTGCGTGTTCTACAACTACGTAACAACGATGCTCGAATAAATAATTTCAATACTGAACATAAAAATGATTAATTTTAATGTTTGTAACACACCTTGTGATGCGCGGTGTTGTGATAGAAAGGAAACGAAGATAATACTTTGAATGAAATTATTGTAAGTTTTATTTATTTGAAAGCTCTGGATATCAGTGAGTGTTCTATAATTACGTAAAAACGATGCTCGAATGATATTTGGTGTGGATCGTTGAAACCTACATAGTTTATAACCTTTCTAAGGACGATGGAATCATACTTACCACCAAATACGTATGCTATTTTAGACCATTGTAGCCCAGTGTAGGCTATTTTACTACCTATGATTAAAGTTGCTGTCTTTTAATAACTTCGAGAACCCCAAAAGATGTGAATAAACATTTTAATCATATAATGATGTTTAACAATGAAATTAATTATTATAATTGATTCGTTGAGATAGTAATGTTTCAACATCTACCGCCGAAACTAAGGATGGTGTAAATTTTTGCAAAATGATTAAATCAAACAAAAAAACAAGATGCATCAATTCTTATTTAAATCATGGCGAACTGACTGCATTTGTTATTTAATTCTTATTAAATAAATTTAATTAAAAATAATAAAATACCTATTTTATTATTTTTAAACATATTAGCATAAAACATAACATAAACATTTAGAGGGCCGTGTATACTTTTAAATTATACCGTTTTCTTATAGAAACAATCGAGGGTGCGAGAAGTAAAGCCTAGTGGCTTGTTTATATTTCCGAAACTGCACGAAAGTAATGTAAACGTATTCATATTCTGATACCCAGCGTTACACATTAACCCTCTCACACCGAGAGAGGCGGTCCCGGGCGGTCTAATAATTTCAACTTAACATCGACGAAGGCCTATCTGAGGCGGTTGGCTTCTTTTGAAGGGAGGTGAGGTTCTGAAATCGCTTAAGAGATAACTTAACCACGCTTGCCATCCATTTCCCTTCGCCTTAAGGGAAGGTTATAGCAGGTGGTGGGGTAAATGACCACCTAGGTTGGGAGAGTCCAATTCATGTCGCTTGTTCCTAAACTCTCTCTTAAAGGGGCTAGAAGAAAAAAGTCGCCTCGTAGTTAAATAGTTAAATTACATATTGCGTTTCAAACGTTAAGAATTCGAGTGCAGCTTTGATTTCTTTTGTCAGTTCATCTGAATGTCACTTTGATTAGTTTTATTAAATAATGTATTCGATCATTTGGATTCTCTACATTTCGTTGTTTGGCGCAGGGTTTCAGTCAAATCTCTACGCTACAAAACTTTTACTTCAAGAGGTAATGTTACCGTAGTAATCTAAACAGTTGAGAAAATCGATATTATCTGATAACTCCTAATTGCGATTTTCCTGCATGTATTAAAATATTAAATACATCATCCATCCTTTTTCAAGAGGAATTTATCTTATAAACGTCCACTCTGTCGCAAGCAACATACTTTTTAAAAATTATTACACATTCAATTACAAATTGCGTGTCAAATGTTAAGAATTCAAGTAAAGTTTTAATTTCTGTTGTCAGTTCACCTGAATGTCACTTTGATTAGTATTATTAAATAGTATATTCGATCATTTGGATTCTCTACATTTCGTTGTTTGGTTCAAGGTTTTAGTCAAATCTTTATGCTGCAAAAATGTTACTTCAAGGGGTAATGTTACTGTAGTAATTTAAACAGTTGAGAAAATCGATATTATCTGATAACTCTTAATTGCGATTTTCGTGCATTTATTAAAATATTAAATACATCATCCATCCTTTTTCAAGTAGAATTTATCTTATAAACGTCCGCACTGTCGCAAGCAACATACTTTAAGAAACTTTTGTTCATAAATAATTCAAATAAAAACTGTAAAAAATCATAATTTTACTTTTTGTAGACATATTCCATTAAATGACGATATAAAATAAACTTTTGAAAAATTGAAAATCATTTATTCAACACCAATCCTTGTTAATATCCTGAAAACGATTTGATTTCGAAACTCAGCCAATGCAAAAATAAAATGCATCGTCAAAGTTTACTTAAGAAGTAAATTTCCTTTTCACTTCAAGATGTAAAATCGCAGTAGTAATCTAAAGAGTTGAAAACAAATCGATATTTTGTGCATAATTTCTAACACGATTTTCTTACTTGCAATAAAATATAAAATACATCCAGAATCCTTTTTCAACCGGAATTTACATTAAATTGCCACTCCTCCACCAGCAATATATTACTTGATCAGTTTATTCATAAATAATTCAAACAAAAATTCACAAAAACCAAAATCTTACATTTTCGCTGACATATTCCATTAAATCGGTCCATATAAAATGAAGTTTCGAAATATTGTAATTCATTTATTCAACATTTATAATCTAAAAGTCATTACAAGCTATTTACTCTAGAAAACGCAATCAATGCAAAAATAAAATTCGTAGGCATGGTTTTTAAAAGTGAACTTTCTCGGCTTTTCCGTACTTTAACCTAAAACAGCCAAATTTCTAGAAATCTATTTTTTGGCTTTTTATAAGTTATATATTAGCAAAATTTTTATTATTTTTATCGAAAATTTATTTTAGATATGCTTTTATTTTTGGTCCATCATTTTTGCAAAAACACGCCACTTTTTTCTCTTTTTTTGCAGCTTCTTTCTCTTAGCGATCAAATTTCCAGCGAAAAAGAAAGTAGAAAGAAGCGGATAATCAACACATTGATACATGTCATCGATAATTTTTCGTCTATCGTAATCGAAATATCGTAACTGGAGCTCTACATCTTACATCCGGGGTAGTTACCTTAAACCCAGGGGGAAATCATCTGCTATATCGCATTTCTCTGAAAAGGAAAAAATGTCGGTGAAGCCTTATAGATGATAAAGGGTTATAGGACCCTATGAATCTTCTAAAGTTTCATCCACATTTACTAGATTTTTTCATTCTTTTGTTTAATTTTACATGTTTCTTGTTTCTTAAGATGAATTTTCCTAATTGATTATCGATTCATTTTCTGACGTACTGGGATTCTAAAATTTTGTACTGTTTTGTATTCGTGATGAAAACGCAACATTTCGATAATTCCAATATTTATTAACGAGTTAACTTATAAATTTTAAATAGTTTTTGATTCCATATGAGAGGTGCCGTTAGGTAGAGAATTTTAGAAAAAATAGATAGATTACAATATTGTTTTATATTTTTAGCAATGAATTATGTAATATAGTAAAAGTTTAAAAAAATAAAAAGAATTTCAATCAGTGTTTATAAAGTTAGTGTATTATAAAGGAAAAAATTATTTTTTGGCAAAATTCTGGAAGTTAAAACGCAATCGTAGACAGTGTAAAGCGCTGAAAGCAATACGATAAGTCACAATGAATGTAATAAGAAAGAAAAATCCCAAGCATTCACTGAAAATTAAATTTGTATTGCAGATGTGATAAAATTCCAGCTTACTTGGAGCATTTCTATGCGCTACTCACGATTTTGCGAATCCGTTTTGGCTTCTAGATTTTTGAAAATGATAATTAATTTCTCTTTTTTGGACATACATAAAAATGTATTTTATAAACATATTTTTATTTTAATATTTTTCTATTTCCTATGCTTCAAAGGCATTTAATAACAGTAAGAAGAATTTAAAAGAACATTTTCAGAAAAAAATTAATTTTGTATCCTTGCGTTTGGCCAATTTCTTTACATGACATATGATATATGAAACTTAAGGATATCAATACATATTTACTATATTTAGATTGCTAATGGGCGGGGATGAACTAATGGTAAAGTCTCGGCTTTGGAGCCGGAGGACTCCAGGTTCGGTAACCTATTCCATTAAAGATCCAACGCTGGACCTGTTGCAAGCTAAATCACATGTATGGGCCAAAAGTACCCACTTTGGTGTGGTGTGGAAGGTTTTAGAGGGAGTGTCAGCTCAGGTGTCGATCTCGTCATCTGACCACGGTTCACAAATACTAGATCAGTCCCAAAATAAGTCCCAAAAGACGCACAAGGGAGTGTGCGACACCTCAATTCGTTATTTCGCTATTTAACCCTTTGAACGGCAAAAATATTTCCACTGAATGCTTTGAAAACGGCCTCTCTGTAGCTAAATGGTGAACGCAAATGTTTCGGAGCCGGTTTTCGGGTAATAAACAGAGAGCAACTTTCTACGCCGGAACTGGTTTAAGAGTAATAATCGAAGAACGACTTTCTGCGACGTAGCCGGTTTTAGAACAGTCATCAGAGAGCGACTTTCTGCGTTTCAGCCGGTTGAAGGGTTAAGCAAAACTAGCAACATTTTTATGCTATATCTATTCAAACTGATTTATGGAAACAGTTTCAGTCATATAAGAACAAATTTTTAGAAGAAAAATTTAGTAAATAATACATTATATTATTCAGAGCATTGCGAGCATATACGAAAAGTATATTTCATAGTTTTTACATACATGCTTTGAACATTTTTTCTAGTAAAGAATCTTCAATATAATATTCTTTATATAATTTGGAAAGGGAAATACTGCTTCCAATTTTCTTACGTACACAGGAAACCATTTTTTTTAGAAATACAAATAAGAATTCTGAAGGACTTTTCTTTAGATCTAATAAATTTAGGGCGCAATACACTTTTATTTTTCAGAATAATTTCTACAATTTTAAGATTTTCCTCCAATAGTTTTTGTGAAGGTAGATAACACATGTATCAGCCGACTACAGTTGCATTAGTCTCAGAATAATATAATTTTTGCATCAATGTCTTGACATTTGCACTTAACACTATTATCCAGTATAAAAGTCTTGAACACGAAAAAATCTCAGTTTTCGAAATATAGAAAATTCTTAAGTCCGTTTCCTCCCTAAAACTTACATAGTGATACAATATTATTTTCCTATCCACAATACGATCATTCAATTGAACAAGAAAACCTGACGCGAGGACGCGCAAGAGGGTGTTTCACATCCTTTATGGTGAATTCGAATTAAAAAAATAAAGATTTTTTCTTGAAACAGGTTCCGTCTGTCGAATGTGACCTTAAAGGCAGATAGCATGGATTTGACTCATTTCGATTAAAGGGAAGTCAGTATTTTTCGCATTTTACGTGGCGTGGGGTGTTGGACACCCCCTCGCGCTTCCTCGCGGGTTAATAGGTGCTGTCTTCAAAATTTTGAAAAAAAAAACTGTTATCAAACAAAGAAAAATATTTTTTAAAGCTTAATTTCTATTTATTTGCTTCAAAATGCTGTACTTTATAAATTATAACTAAAATTTCTTTAATATTGACTTAAAATATTTCTTATTTTTCTACATCTTTAGTAATAATTATGTACTCTCCTAAAAATACTTCCACTTGACTTGAAATTGACGGTAGTTCTTTAATCGAATATTTATTGAGGGGTTTTTTAAAAGTTCGTTTAATTGAACATATGTAATTGCGTACTCTGATACATTTTGAAAACTGTACAATACAAGTGTGTGAACAACAAATATAAACACGAAACTTTAACATTTTTCGGAATGGGTGACTGTAAATTGGAAGTTGAAGACTAGAAGGACGTAAAGTTTTATTTTTTTAAAAAAATGTTTTAGATTTCCGTTATACAGTGATGATAGTTTAATTCTTTAATCCCAAAGCGACTTTTTTCATCTAGCCCGTTTAAAACAGGGACTTTTTGGGAGGAACCGACATGAATTGGACTCTCCCAACCAGGGTGGTCATTTACCCACCACCCCACGCCCTTCTGTAACCTTCTCCTAAGGCGCACGGAAATGGGCTGTGATGGGCAAGAATAAGTAGACCCCCTATCGCGCTTATCTCCCAAGTAAGCTCAAAACCTCACCTCCCCTCAAAAGAAACCAAACACCTCAGACCGGCTTTCGTCGCTGTTAAGGGGAAATTTCTAGAGCGCCCCGGTCCGCCTCGCTCGGTATGAAAGGGTTAAGTTTCATTTGGTTAAGCTTATCTGTCCAAGTCCTAGAGTCAAGGACTCAAGTTAAATGGAACTATCTTCTGATGTTCAAAGCATTCTTGGAGCAATGTGGAAGTTCATGAGGTAGAAATATGATTTAGCTCCAATGTATGGGTGAATTTTGCATATCTGCAGGATTTCCATAAGAAACTATCACACACTGATGCACTTGGATGAAAATCAGAAAGGCATTGAAATGCCAGAAAACCAGAGCGAGTAGTTCCCAGATAGCAAATAAGGTTGCGTAAAGGGGAAAGGTTGCCATTTCACTTTCCATAGGCTGTCCGTGAAAGCATTTCCGCACAAACCGTTTCGGAAACTGTTGCCGTAAGGTATACGTAGGAAAGTTTTTTATGAACTACCTCACCGACAAGGTTTGAACGACAAGTCCGCGAAAGCATTTCCGTGCAAACCGTTTCGGAAACCATTTCCGCAAAATTGACGTCAGAAAGCTTTTATGAACCACCTGTCCCATTGTGAGTAGCCCCGTCCGGTATAGTGGTTAGTGCGCTTGCCTTCCAACTATATGAACGAGGGTTCGATCCCCGGCTCGGAGGAATTTGAAGTTTTGTCGCAATCTACAACGAAATCAAATTCAATTAAAAAATAGTTAATTGAAATTAATAATCAGGCTTTGATTAATTAAAATTCCTAATTGATCAAATTAATTGACATTCCAGATAACTGTACGATGACATCAGATGAAGAGGATAAAAAAAGGGGGTTGGACCCCTCTGCTGGAGTACGACTTTGAAGAGGGGATGAAAAAAGGGGGTTGGAACATTCTGTATTAGTACGACTTCGGAGGGGGAAGGGGGTCCTATTTTGTCCGCCGAAGGAGGACTTAAAAACCTTTTGAAAGGCATCAAACAAGTTTGAGGAAAGCTTGTAATAAAAACTTGGGGAAATCTTACTAAAAACCTTACAGAAAACCTTGTTTCTTGTTGACTAGCGAACCTTTCCGCTACCTTGCCGAAAGGTTCAACCCTTGTCCTGGAAACCTTTGTGACAACCCTTGCCGACGACAAGGTTTCCAAAACCTTTTAGACAAGATTTCTTTGCTATCTCTGTTTTTTCATAAACCAAACAACTATCTACCAGTTTTTGTTTAATAGTGAGATAAGAGTCCAGCCAGAGGATATATGCATCATTATTTCTCCAATTCATGCTCCTAGGTCATATTTTAACATAAATCTGACAAATATTCAGATAAGAGAAATGAATTTCATAATGATAATTTTGATAATAGTTTGTTGAAAGAAAAGTTTAAATATGCAAAAGTTTTATTCAATCTAAATATGAAATGATATGGAGTCGACATCGCGCATCCTCTGAGCGCGATGACTTCTATGAGCGTGGAATCGATAAGATAGATGAACTAGAGGAAGATGGTTGGAAATTCTTTCTTCTGACTAAGCTCTTAACCAGCATGAGGGACATTCCATGTGAAATCATCCAGCCTAAATGTATTTTGACACCCAAGGTTGGCAGATTTTGATGAAACTTCGTGAGTATGTTCTATCCATGGATATAAGTACATTTACCAAAATTTATGTTATTATGTCCATTAGTTTCTGAAATGCAGCACTTTAAAATTTTGTTGAAAAAGTGTAAAATGTCATCGATCGCACATTTGACAACCATGCATAATTTTATAGTTTTAACAGTTAATTTTGAAGATAGAGATTTAATTGTTTTTGCAATTTGTTCAGTATTAAATTATAAATAGAATTATATAGTCAAATTTCAGATTTAAGAACACTGAAATAACAATTGCACCTCCATCCTGGTCACGCAAAAGAGTTTCCACCAAATTCAATGTCACAGAATATATGGCTCGAAAGGCTCGGTACTTAACACTTGAAAAAGGGATCTGGCTACTCCAGGTTCACAAATAGTAAATAAAATTTTTCAAGAAGTGTAATGGAAACTGTTAAATTTTTTTATGAAGATGATGAATATAGTATGATGATGCCAGGAACCAAAGATAGAGTAAGCGTTAAAAAAATGAATATAAACAAAAATATCTTGAAAAAAATTGGTTTTTCGACATTTTGCTGCTTGTGTCCAAAATGGTGCGTTTTAACTGGTTCTCCTGGTACACATGCAGTATGCGTCTGTGTAATTCATCAAAATGTTTATCTGTTATCCTCTGTACTCAATCTACATTACAAAGAAGCAAATCACCAGCTCATGGATAAAATTGTTTGCTGCAGGGACAATAGACTTGTATGTTACATTGTCACACTGACTGTCCTAACAATAGTGAGTCACTCAAAAATTACTTAAATGATTTGTTAAAAGAGTATGATGATGAAGAAGAAATCCAATTCTCGGAATGGATTATTGATGGTCGAATGAAGCTTCAAACAATGACTTTACCTATTGAAGATAGAGTTGGTAGCAGAAAAAATAGTAGCTCTTATACCTCATTGTTATATATCTAAAATTCAATGTTCATATCTGAAAACGAGAAAAGAAAACTTAAAAGATAATGAATGTTTAATCTTAATGGAGTTTGCAGAAAATTACAATTTTGTACTACAAAATGAGGTACAATCATACTATTGGAGTCATTTAAGCTGTTCGTTACATCCTACTGTAATTTTCAGCAGGACCTCTAATGGACTCAAAGACACTCCTTTGTGTTTCATATCTGAAAACCTAAATCATGACGTTCCATTTGTTTATTGCATTCAGCCGAAAACAACAGATTTTATTAGAACTCAATTTCCACACATAAACAGAGTCGAGTACTTTACAGATGGGTGTAGCTCAATACAAAAATTTTAAGAGCATGATGATTTCGTGCCATCACAAAACAGATTTTCATATGGATGCTTGTTGGTCTTTCCATGCTACAAGTCATGGAAAAACAGTTTGTGGCGGAATCGGTGGAACTGTGAAAAGAATAGTTGCAAAGAAAATTCTTCAGAGTGTTTACCAATCGACAAAAATTACAAATGCCCACCAAATGTACTTGTATTGTTGTGGTCTGTTTTCTAAGATATCTTTATTTTTTTAAGTGAACTAGAAATTCAAAATTGTGGAAATAAACTTGAAGAATGATTTTGTAAGGGCAAAACAATAACAGGGACAAGAGGTTTTCATTTTTTGAGTCCATCATCAACTGAAGAAATCACAGCAAAGCGGACAAGTTTGGATCCTGAACTATGTATTCGATGGGATTTTATTAAAAGGTGCAGAAAGTTCAGCAATATTGCAGCGTTTAGAAGCAAGTCTTCATAATTATGTTGCTTGTTTTTATGAAGAAAACTGGTGGATTGAACTGATCAGTGAACTTAACAAAGAAGAAGGTGACTATCTAATTGCTTTTATGCATCCACACGGGCTTTCTGAAACATTTTACTGGCCTGAAAGACAAGGTGAGTGTCCTGTTCCCTCTCAACATATTTTAAGTGTGATTGAAACTCCAGAAATAACGTCACATACGGGTTGTCTTTACAAAATTGAGGCAACATCTAAGAAAAAAATGATGACAGCTGGAATACTTTCAAGGAGAGTTGTTAAAAACGGTACAAGCCCGTGTTATTTCTTGAAAATGTATGATAATCGTAAGTTATTCAATTTAAATATATAGTCTAATAATTTAGTACCTTAACTAAGGCTGTGCATTGTAAAAATTATAATTATTTTTTTAACTGTATTTTATCTAATAAACATGACATATTACTACAAAAGCACTTTCACATATTTATTATTGTATCACTTTGAGGTCGTATGAACAGCCTAACAGTTGATTTTAATAGTATATCTTCCATCAACTCTAATTTGGTGAAAACTCAAAAGTCCACTAATTTTATTACATAACTTTGTAGCATTTTTTTTATCTAGTTTTCAGTAATATAATGGGTTTAGGGGTTTTTTGTGACAGACTCATGTTATTCAGTAGTTTCTGGATACATATCAGTGCTTTGAATCAATCTCAATTTTGCTGTTTAAACATTCTTAAAACTATTTCAGTGTTCTTAAATCTGAAATTTGAGTATATAATTCTATTTATAATTTAATACCGAACAAATTGCAAAAACAATTAACTCTCTATCTTCAAAATTAACTGTTTTATAGCAAAAACTATAAAAGTATGCATGGTTGTCAAATGTGTGGTCGATGACTGTTTACACTTTTTCAACAAAATTTTAAAGTGCTGTATTTCAGAAACTAATGGACATATTAAGTTAAAATTTGGTGAATGTACTTATATCCATAGATAAAACATACTCACCAAGTTTCATCAAAATCTGACAACCTTGGGTGTCCACCCCTGGATGAGTTGGCATGGAATGGCCCATTATTCGAAAACTGGTAGACAAGTGGGCACTGTTAGCAACAAGTATCTAGCTGAGCTCGGGCTGGGAGCTTAAGTTTGCCTGGTATTTTTCCAAGCGAAACACGAATGATGACCAATTCACCTTAAATTTCTCTAGAAAAGCAACCTATTCCCAGGTATAAGAGCTAATTCAGCCTTCTACATTAGTTACTATTTTAAGTGCTTCGGGTTGCTTTGAGCAGCAGAAAATGCCAAACTCACCCTTTTTCGTGAGTCCTTGACTCATAGACTTGTCTGGGTTGCAGAAATTTAACTCATTTCCTCGCTCTTTTTTCATTTCTTACATTTTTTCTTTCATAACGAGTCTGGTATCATAGCATGTCTGATGTTTAGAGAGCTCAAATAACTGAGCTCCAATAGCTCATGTTTAGGAATGCACTATCGTATGGCAGATACATTAAACTATTGATTCAAATATGATTACGTTTTCCAAAGTGCTGAGGAAACTATTATCCTGAAGCAAAGTATATTACTAATATAAGAGCCCAGATCTCTCGGTAACGCTCTGGCATCACCAACAAAAAAACTCGCGCCATAGCACTGCGAGACGTTAAACAGCATTATTTCATTGTTAGAGAACATAAATTTCAGTAATTTTAAATTTAAAAGAGCAATTATCGTTCTAATTTCAAATTGAATAGCTCTAAAATAGTGAAATAAAATTTTCTATCGATTGATATAAAATTTATCTCGCTATGATAAATAGTTTCCGAGAAATTTCAAATTCTATTAATCATATATTTCAAATTAATTTCCGTTTTCTAATAGAAAGTAGTAAATTACGTCAGTGGTATAACATGCGTGTGATATAGTTTGGACGGTTATTGAATTATAATAAAATTGTTAAACAACGAAAAATACTTCACGCGGAATGTTGTTTACCAAGAGGTTGTTTGAATAGAAAAATATGTAAATAATATGTAAATAAAAAAATATTTCCTGTCATAAAACATATGTTCATTTTATTTGTTTTCAATCAATGTTAAACATTTCTCTCGCATATATATCAATTTAAAGTCGTCAAATTTGATGGGAAATCTCTCGAATGAAGAGGCAATTTTGCACCCGTCATACACTGAAAAAAAATTCTGGTCAAAACTACCAGAATATGGTAAAATTTACCGTATTCTCTGGCTCATATGGAACACCATAAAGTACGGTATTTTTTACTGCAGCAGTTTAGTAATGACTTTATGGTAAAATAACCAGAAAAATATCGTTTATTTACCACGCTGTTTGATATGGAATTTGGTATTATTACCGTACACAAAGGTAATACTACCAAATAAGATGGTAATTTAGACCATTATTTTGATAAATTTACCAGAATACCTCTGGTTTTATTACCAATAAGATGGTAATTTAGACCATTTAATTTGATAAATTTACCAGAATAACTCTGGTTCTATTACCAATAAGATGATAATTTAGACTATTTAATTTGATAAATTTACCAGAATAACTCTGGAAATTATTTAATATTATAAATATTATTCATAGTTATTATTCATTAATATAAAGTTTTAGCACCGATTTCTTCTGAAAATGCGAAACAGATTGTCCTCGAGTATGGACTAAAATGTATTAAAATTAATCTATTGACTGTTAAATATGTTTGAAAATTAAAATAATGCATGTCATCAGAAAATAAACAAATTTACAAATTTGATTTCTCAAACACATCAGACTGAGAAAGAAAATTTTATCACAATAAGAACTTTACAAAACATGAAGAGTTGCTAAATAAAAGTAAGAATATCGCTTGTTTTATTTTGTTCACTTACGAATATAGCAAAACCCCAACTCATTAACAGAACTCATGTTGCTGAAACCCGGCTATCCAAAATGTCTCTGAAATCGCAACCAAAAAAGCACGTACTTTACTGCATGGAAATAAACGCAAGTGCAAGACTTCTTGCAACGATATCCCATCTTTCTTCTTTTGAGCCTCCCCAAGAATATCAGTGATTAATTTTAATCTAAGTAAAATTAATGGAAATATTTATTAGATATTATTTACCTGTGCTTGTCAGGCGTATTTTCTTGAACTAGCTGGCTGAATATTGGTGCCCGACAGAGAGTTAACTTTAACTCCTGATTCCTAAGATCATTGAATAGAGGGACCCTCAAAATGCGGAACGTCCGAGTTTCTCTCTTCAAAGATAAGTGAAATACTCCCTTCCTCCTCAAACCAAAATGACACCTGTAATTCATCCGAATTCTAAGAAAGCCCTCCTTTCCCCAACCCATCTATGGGCCACTCTCTCGATCCAGACGTTCTGGGCAGGCCATCGTCTTTGTTGAAGAGACGTTTATGACGTTTCCGTATTCATAGAGTTAATAAAAGCCATGAATGTAGCCTGCACGAAGAATGTAGCTTTGCATTCAAAACATTTCAGAATTACATACAGTAATTAGGTATAAAACAGAAATGGATGATCATGGCTTAACTGAAAAAATTGGTATCCGAAACGGCCTCCCCTAGTTCGATCTTATAGGGTTGTGCTATATTTAAAATCGGTCGTATAGGTAACTGTATAATTTCAAACATTTCTTGTATTTTAGAAGAACTACATTAGAATAAAAAAAGCAACATTACTTAAAAGTTATCTGCTATAAAATTAAATTATAAAACAGTTACACATCGATATATCGTTAAAATTTAAGAGCGATACTTGCTTATGAGATTGGATTTGTCTTATTTCTATAAATCACTGAATATGCTCATTAAACTTTCTAAACAGGCACTAAAACAAATATTGATAATGAGAACTCATTAGAAAAAAAGAACACCATTACTTTAAAAGTTATCTCGCCATAAAATTCAATTATAAACAGTTATATATCGATATATCGTTACATTAATTTAGATTAGATAACTTTTAAGAGCCGATACTTCGTTTATGAGATTGATTTCGCTTATCTGTAAATCACCTCAATATGCTCATAAACTTTCTAAACAGGCACGCAAACAAATTGATTGATAATGAGAACAACATTAGAATAAAAAAATATCTTATTATTTAAAAAGTTATCGTAAGTAAAATTCAATGATAAAACAGTTATATATTGATATAATGTTACAATTTAATTTAAAGCATTAGATAACTTAAGAGCCGATACTGCTTTATAAGATTGATTTCTCTTAGTTCTCTAAATCACTAATGTGCTCATTAAACTTTCTAAACCGCACGCAAACAAATGATTTCACATATTAAACATCACGCACGAAAGAGTTTTAAACTTTTAAAAAAAGAGTTTATTATTTTGAGAAACATAGATCTAAATTAGAGAAACCAAGTTTATATCCGTTCCTTCTGTTAAATGCAGACAATACGTAACCGAACGAAGTAATAT
>BGPR01003100.1:40612-64098 GCA_013235015.1 Araneus ventricosus | reverse complement strand
AAAAACTAAAATATAAAGTTATTAAAATAAATAATTCTAAATTCTAGGACACTAAATAAAGTCTGCTTTGATTAGATTTATTCTCTTATTTTAAAAGGATTCTAATTCTTTTATTATTAATTTTGCTAATTTGATTTATAGAAGATAATGCATAAAGACACATCTTATTTAAAATGCAAATAAGTAAATTATTACATGAGGTTTATAATTAACCGTTTTGCTTAAATCACGGATACTTTCTATTTTTTTCGCTCATAGATGAGATAGCAAGATCTCTATTAGTTTAATCATAAATCATCAATAAGAAAAGAAAATTTCTAGCTTTAATAATTTTTTTAATAATTTTCTGTTTTTGAAATTGATAATTTGAATTTTTAAAGATAATACATAAAGATATATTTCAGTTAAAATATAACTATGAGAAACGTGACAGAATTTTAATATTTAACTTTCTACTTAAATCATTCAAATTTTAAATAACTTTCTTTTGTAAATTATATAAGCAGTTTTCTGCTAGTTTTATTCATAAGCTAAACTATTATTCCCAATGTAAAGAAAACATTTTTAGAATTAAAAAACAAATTGATCTCTTATTCCTATTCTTGAAAGTAGATATTGAAAACTTCAGTTTAGTTTTAATCCACATAAAATACTATAAATCTTTGTTGAAGGTCGTGCATATTATCTGTTAAATATTGAAAACTTCAAATCACTTTTCATCCACACATAAACAAAGTTTAATCTGAACTACACGAAAAAATATATACTCACTTAATATATACTAGAGATAAACACAAATCAGACACTAAACTCAAAATCACAAATTATTAATAAATGAGGTGGGGATATTTCCTTTAGTTTCATTCTTAAATAATGCAAAAGAAATATTTTCACTTTAAAGATAGCTTTTATAGAATTTAAAATTATATTTTCTTCATATTTCTCTAACTGTACTTAGAAATTGAACACTTCTGCCCAATTTTAATTCATACAAAATACAATAGATCTCCTTAGCAGATCGTGACTTTTATTGGTTAAATCTTGAAATGTTCGGTTCATTTTCAATCCAACCAAAGTTTGATTACGACTAAAAGGAGAGGAAAATATACTGACGTAGGGATAAATACAAATCAGACACTAAACTCAAGCAATTCAAAGCACCTGCAAAGTGGGTGCAGGTGGTAAAATCCTTCCTTATTTAGTGCAGACGAAAATAAAACAAGGAAAGACCAGAATCACCACACCGAAAACAACAACAAAAAGCCCAGACACACAGAACGACTACATCCCGACGATAAATAACAAGGTTCCCGGTCCAGTAAATTACTGAGACGACCACAAAGAAACCCAACATTGTTTCGGAAGAAGGGAATGTCCAGAACATCTTGGGATGGAGAAAACATTGAAACAATGTAAGAGCCTGGGATATTCTCCTCGCCTTACTTCTAGCACCTTAAATCCGAAATGGACAAAATGAAATTGCAAAAGTTTTTGGAATAAAGTGAGTGACACTGGGAAATAATACCATGGGGAGAGTTTTCTTTTAAAGAAATAAGGGACACTGATTCTTTTGTCTAAAATTTGTTTGTTTACTTCATGAAAAAACCTTTTTTTGATTACTTTATGAAAAATTGGTTTTCTTTTTTGACATTATGTAACAGTGCTTTTTCTACAGAAAGTAGGTGTAATGCAGTAAGTGTGCAGCATGTGTAATGCATAAATATTCTTTTTTTGACATTATGTAACAGTGTTTTTTTACGGAAGGTAGGTGTAATGCACTGGATCTACAGCATGTGTAAGGCATAAATATTTTTTTTTGACATTATATAACAGTGTTTTTTCGCGGAGGGTAGGTGTAATGCAGTAGGTCTACAGCATGCGTAATGCATAAATATTCTTTTTTTGATATTATGTAACAGTGTTCTTTACGGAAGGTAGGTGTAATGCAGTATGTCTACAGCATGTGTAATGCATGAATAAATGGTGATGGAAGATATTTCTGTTGAACATCATATAAATATTTTATGCTGAGTTATTCATATTTCCAGCTATAAATTTTTAATTAAATCCTGCTACAGCTTGCGTTTCCTAACATATCTGCAATACCATGCGAAAAAAATAATTAAAATAATGAAATATATTAAAATAGCTTAAATTTAGTACTAAAAAATCTGATTTTGGCGTCTTCTGAGATTATAAAGATTTTACTAAAAACTAGAACACAAACTTTAATTGTTTTTTCTGTAACTGATGAATGTTTTGTAATATTTAGTTAACTTTATTTATTTTGTTATTCCCATGAATAATAATGATCTCTATGTTTAATATGTAAAATTTTCTGAAACAATTCGCACTATCTTTCTAACAGGTTTATTTATAATTTTATTAATTTTTATTCTTACTGAATTTATTCTCAGTTTCTTTTTGTTTTCTTTCTATTTATTTTTGGAAAGCGAAGCGTTTGAAAAATATTTTTAATTCATTCTAAAGAAAACTTTATTTCAACAGTTTTATTCTTTTAAAATTTAAACCTAGGATGGCCAAAATTTATTTCTCGCCGCCCGTTAAAGGCTCCATACCCTGTGGGTGAGTGGGTAATAAATAAAATTTATTTCAATGGAATAATTAACTGAATTATATAATTTCAATAATTTATCTAAAGCAGGAATGTATAAATAAATAAATAATTATAAATTCGGCTGCTTTATGTGTTTCATGAATTCTGTTTGTCATATACACTTAAAATTTCCACCCATTTGTAATTTGTTTGATATAATAAAACATTGCTTGTAAAATTTTAACATTACCATTTTTCATCTATAGCTTTTGGTTAGTTCATCTTTGCTTGATATGCATATTGTTTAAACTGTAAATTTGTTTTTTGAAAATCAAATCTAAAAGAAATCAGATAACTTTGTTACATATTTCTTAAACTAAATATTTTCATCTTATATTTCCTTTATTTAGCATTTGATAATATTATATTTAGAACCACACAATGCTTCCTGTCTGCTGGTTTCTAGAAAATAAAAAGTAATTTATTGTTATTGGTAATTTTCCTTTCATCATAAAAAAATTTGATTCAAACTGAAAGAGGTGTTTTAATGGAACCTTTGAATAAAAAGCTTCCAAAAAATAGAATATTTGCAAGAAGTCAAAGTTGATTTATTGTTTTCAAAAGCAGGCATCAAAATGATTGGTCGTTTTACATGTAAACAAACGGACAGAAATACAATCGCCCCTTTGCCGGATATCTTCGAAAATATGTTGTAGATCTACAATTTAAATGTGCAGGCAACATACCAAATTTCATTCATTTCGTTTATTCTGTTTAAGAGTTATCGTGTTCACAGACAGACCGCTACAACTCTAAAGATTTTTTTTAAACTTCAGTTAATCTAAAACGTGAAGATTCATCAAAATCTGGAAGTACAAATTTTTGATAATTACAAAATCTCCAGGTTACAAAAGGCCAACGTCGAAATTTCTCTGTTTATGCTTAAAAGAAAGTAAAAATAACTGATCGCAAATTAAATGTAGAAAGAAATTACAAAAACTGTATTAAAATATTCAATAAATTATAAATTAGAACGAATTCCATCAAATATAACACTGCGTTAACACTGTTATAATACAGACTATCCATTCAGTTAATAACATGAAGATATGAAGAAAGCACTGAACAATTTCACTTTAAAGACACTGCTTTAGAAAGAAATGCATCTGAAGCTTATTTCTACTCTTGATTTAAGAAAGATGGAAGGTGGAGTTAAAGCAAAAGAAAAACCTTTCAAGTCACATACCTAACTTTCCTTTAAACGAGCGAAATGAAAATTTCAGGTAGGAGTAAGACAGGACTGTCAGGCTTAGATCCCCGCTTTCGAAAAAGGAAATGGTTGAAGAAGAAAAAGAATTTTACTCACATACAGGGAGACAGTTGCTTTAATGGGTTCCAGTCAGGAGCCTTTTATCCTCAGAGTATATTTGTACACATCACACTAAATCTTTTGCTAAGCCTTAAATTCTAAAGTTCCGTTCCAATTTTTGAGAAAGTAATGGAAAAGAATAAAATAAGATTATACTGCCAAGTTTGGCTGAAAAAAAAACTTATGATTTCAGATTAATTATACTAAGCCATGATTTCTCAGAACTGTACCATTAATTTTCATTCTGATAAATATTATTTTAAAGGCTGAGATTATTGCACCGTAATTCTAAATTTTTTCACTTGTTTGGTCGTTGAGAGTTGGTTACTTGTTCTATAATTAGAATAAACCATGATGTATGATATTCTCAGATTTTACAGAATTCTGATTTTCACCTGTTTGGTCGTTGATATTCAGATTTTGCAGAATTCTGATTTTCACTTGTTTGGTCGTTGTGAGTTGGTTAATTGGTTTATAATTAGAATAAACCATGATTTATGATATTCAGATTTTGCAGAATTCTGATTTTCACTTGTTTGGTTGTTGAGAGTTGGTTTCTTGGTTTATACTTAACTCGGTTTATAATTAGAATAAACCATGATTTAAGATATTCAGATATTGCAGAATTCTGATTTTCACTTGTTTGGTCGTTGAGAGTTGGTTTCTTGGTTTATACTTAACTTGGTTTATAATTAGAATAAGCCATGCTGTATGATATTCAGATTTTGCAGAATTCTGATTTTCACTTCATCTTATTTATGAAAAGGAATGTATAGGGTGTATAAAAAAAAGAATGAACCGATTTTAAATCTTAATAAAATTTTTATTAGATTTTTTTAACTTTCTTATAAATAGGAAAATAGTGGAAGAAATCACGCAATACTCACAAAATATCAGAATTTCTTAAGGGGAGTTGGAACACTAAGTCCGTTAACCCTAACCCTGGTACTTTGATGTACCCTTCTCAAAATCTGTTATAGATTCATGTTTGAAATTTTTTATACAACTAAAGCACATCTTTCTCATTATACTAAAATGATTTTTAAAAAATTCAAAATTTTTATTTATTAGAAATTTTTTTGTGTCAGAACAAAAATTGTGAATTTGGCAATTTTGATGCAACTTTTCACAAAATCTGTCATAGATACATGTTTGAAATTTTTTATAGAAGTAAATTACACCTATCTCATTATATTGAAATGAGCCTTTGGTTAATTTTTTTATAAATTTACTATTTAATTAGACATAGTGAAATTTTACCCTATTTTGACACAAAAAAATGTAAAAAATAAAGTTTTTAGTTTTTTTTAAAAAAAAGGCTCATTTCAGTATAACGAGAAAGGTGTACTTGTACAAAAAGTTTCAAACAAGTATCTTTAATAGACTTTGAGAAAAGGTACATTGAAATTGCCAATTTCACAATTTTTGTTTTGACACAAAAATATTTGTAAAAAATAAGTTTTTGATTTTTTTTAAAAATCATTTCAGTATAATGAAAACGATGTTCATTACTTGTATTAAAAATTTCTAACATGAATCTATAAGAGATTTTGAGAAAATTTACATCGAAGCAACTGGGTTAGGGTTAACGAACTTAGGTTTCCAACTCCCATTAAGCATTATTACAGGTTTTCTCTGTGTCCTCTACCAGTAGCATGAATAGCATTCGGACGATACTGAAATTTTTCCTACGATTTTACCAAGGTATTTGCATAGATGGAATTCACTACCGCTAATGTTTAATCTTTCACTTCCAGGTACATAGGAAATGGAAGCAAAAAATTACAAGATTAGATGTGTCCCCGCAAGAAAAAGTCACACAGCATAATATCTGGATATCTTGAGATGAATTTAGCTATATTCTGGATGTTGCTGGTGATGGACCCAAGGAATAATTATAACATCGATGGAACTTTCATACCTTGTGAATATGTTGCAATTTGTTCAATTATTTTTGTATTCCGTGAAATGTTATTAAGCTTTAAAATCGGGTAATTTATTTCGATATACCCTGTACCAGCTGTGGTGTTTTTGTTATTTGAATACTGTTTACGCCCGATGTACACATCCTATATGCGACGAAAAAATTCTACCTCAAAGTTTTGGTGAATTTCTACGTTTTAGACCTCTCTGAATCTGGAAATACCGTCTTCGAAATTACTTCTCTCTATCAACACGATAACTTATAAACGAACAAGCAAGAATGGAATTTAGTATGTTATCTTTACAAGAAAATAGTAGATCTAGATCAGTCACCGGAATAAGCCAAAGAGAAGTTAATCAGTATCAAAAATGCAGTGAGTATTAGTATCTGCAGATCAGTAACAAAATTTCTACAAAATCCGGGTCGGTTATATTTCTGTTTATCAATACGAGTGTATATAAACACGATGATCCAAAAAACGCTTGCAACGTGGTCAGACGACGAAGACGACACCTGAGCTGCCACCTCTCCTCCAGAAACCGCCTCGCTATATCAGGAAGACATTCAACCTTCAACATCAGATTTAACACACATTAGGGTGCTCAAAGGTTGATGTCTTCTGGAATAGAGTTTCGAACACGGAGTCTTCAACCCTCGACATCAGATTTAATATACATTAGGGTGCTGCAAAGTTGTTTTCTTGTGGAATAGAGTTTCGAACCCGGAATCTTCAACCCTCGACATGAGATTTAATATTCATTTGCGTGTTACAACGTTGATGTCTTATGAAATAGAGTTTCGAACCCGGAATCTTTCAGCCTGGTAGCCAACACATTTTCACCAATCCACCACGGCCCAATTGACATTTTTCAAGACCCACAACTCATTAGTATTGCATAATTCTCAAGTAAATCCGAAAAATAATATTCATTTAAAAAACTTCATATATTTTAATTAAGCTATTTGAATTATTCTTTTCGATTTTTGCAAAATGAATTTTTATCATATTTTATTTACTTATGAGCAAACTATTCCATTTAACTTTTTTGAAGATATATATTCATCTCTATTTTTGCGAAAAATTAAAATGCATTTTTTGAAACTGCCTTGCGATATTTAGAAAATGTGCAAATTTTGTTGTAATCCAAGCACACCTCCCTGATAACATTTGTAACATAAAACATTTTAATTAATCGTTACTAATCAGTCACAGTTACTTAACTTCGTTATCAGTTAATTAAAAATTTTTGAGTTTTAAATATTAAAAATGATTCGACGACGATAAAAAATTTAGCCCCCTGCATTGAAACAGAATTTAAAAGCTGGTTCAAAATAAAAAACTAAAAACTGCTGAAAGGTAGGAAAAAAAGTTTAAACGATTTTAAACATTTACATTTAAAATAACATTCTGCAGGTTTGAGAACATCCTAAATTTAATTCAAAAAAATACGTAAGACTTTTAAAATGTAAATTTCTGAGTTCATCCCTCGAATTTTCTCTGCACCCACTCCGCGAAACCCAGAAGAGAAATGAATAATGGCGAAAGGAAAGAACATTCATTCAAATAGCAGCTGCGGACTTACTTTATCTCTTATTTTATCCCTATGTGCATCATAATTTCCCTACTTTTCGCCATGAATGCGAAATGCATAAGTTAATGGTACATTTCAAGAATTTTGGATACAGAATTATTCGCTTTACCAGAATATGTAAGAGAGAAAATGCAGAAAATGTGTTATTTTAGGGAAGTCACATAGTAACATTCTAAAGTACGGCAACATATTATAATTCCTTTTGGTAGAGGAAGAAACATGAAACAAATTCGAGACTCGGAAGGAGTCAGTAAAATCGTATAATAATGTTAGTTGTAAAGCGTAAAGAGATATGTTGAATAACTAACTGACTATATAAAAATTAAATCTCAACTCATTCTTAGTCCAAACTAACTTCTAAATAGTTAGAATGCACTGACTATATAATAACATTTTAAACATTTAACTCTGTACTCCCGAGGCAACTTCTTTCTCTTAACCCCTTTAAAACCGGAAGTTTTTGGTAGGAAGCGACCTGAATTGGACTCTCACAACCTGGGTGGTCATTTAGCCCACCACCCCACCACCTGCAATAACCTTCCCTTAAGGCGCACTGAAATAGACTATGGTTGGCATGGATAATTGGACCCCCTACCACGCTTTTCTCCTAAGAGTTCTCAGAACCTCACCTCCCCTCAAAACAAGCCAACCGCCTCAGACCGGCCTTCGTCGCTGTTAAGGGGAAATTCTTAGATCGCCCGGGATCCCTCGCTCGGTATGAGAGGGTTAAAGGTCCACACATTGGAAACTGAATGGCCACCTCGAGGAAGATCGAGAATTCCAAAATACCTAGAGGAAGCAAAAGTCGTGGTTTGGTCTAGAATAATGCAATTCAAAGCTTCATAACTCGGTTTGTTTTGGTCTCAGATGAGTAGAACTTTTTGTGTTGAATATGCCAAGAATATTTTACCAAATATGATTAATAGGACCATTCGGCTCTATAAAAATATACCCTTTCTTAATTTTTTAAGTTTACAATCATAGATTTAAATAACATAAAAAATCATTCATTACTGAATTGAAAGCATTTTTAGGATTGAATGTATAAGCCGATCTCTAACGATTTAGAAGTTAGCTATTGCGCCATTATTAAAGTGGACACCCAATATATATGATCTTATATTCTTAAGGAAATATATGTTTTATAAGCAACTAATGAAGTGGGTTCTGTTTTGGAATAATCACTAATCAAAGAAATTTTAAAGTTATTTTCATTTATATACATATTTCAAGAAGCTTAACAGAACATTGAAATAGTTCTCAGAATTATTGGCGCCGGCTGTAAGCAAATATTAAGGAAGTATTATTGTCTCCCCATTTCCGTGAGTATACATTTTCGTGAATATACATTTTCGTAAGTATACATTTCCGTGAGTATACATTTTCGTGAGTATACATTTCCGTACACTCACGCTACGCAGCTCGTTTTTTTTTTAGTTTCGTTGTACGGTGATTTGTAAAGATGAAATAAATTTCATTTATCTAGATTGTTATGGTTTTGAGCGGTCGTGCTCACATACGTATGTACAGAAATGCAAAAACTTTTGAACTCAGAACTGGAGTACTGAGTACAAAATTACGGACATATCTGTACATTTAGAGAAACGATCATATAATTAAATCCACACATCCAGCTAGTTGTATTTTTGAGATACAGCGTTCACATACGCAGATAG
Source organism: Araneus ventricosus (assembly GCA_013235015.1). Lineage (NCBI taxonomy): Eukaryota > Metazoa > Arthropoda > Arachnida > Araneae > Araneidae > Araneus > Araneus ventricosus. The sequence continues at coordinate 54,980 of BGPR01003100.1, read as the reverse complement.
ACAAACATATCGAAAACTCCTTCAAGGATTTAGTCCAAAATTTGATACAAATCTACGGTATCAGAGAGAAAAATCACATGCCAAATATTCTCAATCGAATTCGTTGCGTGTTTGGTTTATTCTTTTTATATCATCACGGATGGACACAGAGACACACTTTCGTCAACCATGCTTTGTCCATAATTTGATATAAACAATAATTTGAGTATAAAGACAGCATAACCCATTAAATACGTATAGTTCATTAGGTTTTTGAGTTCTTGTTCAAGGACAGATAGACTGTCATAATTCCATTTATTTTTTGGAATTATGAAGGCATACGACGTGAAGATTCGTCATAATCTCGAAGCCTAATTTTTTTCGCAATTATAATATTTTCTCTTTGTGTGCTTCGTGTACGAAAAAGTAAAAAAAAGTAAGAGGGTGTAAATTGTTCTTTTTGAGTGAAAGGTAAAAAGTGTAAGTCTTCGGCTTTTCGACATGAATGTCAGTTCCATTATTTTTATTCATTAATGTTAAGTAAAATTATTTCGATATTACCAAGCATCAGCTTAACACTTTCAATATAGACTTCAGAAAATAGTTCATTTAATCCTAAATTGCGATATCCCCCAATGTAATATGAAATAGCGACATCTTTCTAATACCATATCCAGTCAGGTCTCCAGAATGAAAACAAACTAATTAAGCTTTAACAGAAATAAAATTCCAGTTCTTTTATTCACTGACATGCTTTGAGTGCATAGATCATCTCTCTCCATCTAGATAACTGATTTTTTTATAAAACTTAGGCTGATAGCAATTCGAATGTCTCCGTTGTTTAGCGATTAATTACCATTATCATTCACATCATATCACTGATGAGACTCATGGGAGTTACCATCCTTTGCTATCGATCAACCATGAAGAATGACATTCAGACAACAAGCATCAGTCAGTCTTTCGTGTTACGACCCATTCTTTCGTTGAAAAGTCTTTTTGATAATTGAACAGATATGACGCGATGGATTAAAGTTTCGATCCTTTAAAATGTATTATTTTGGGAGATTGTCAATTAGGGGGCGCACAGATTTATGATTAAAGCAATCTTCTTGTGAGGGAAAAATTGTCTCATTGGTAACTCTGTAAAGGTTATCTTTAAAGCAAAGTAATTTAAGTGCAACAGAGTCCCACTAATCCGGACAAGATGGGATCTGACCGTGTCCGAATAATCGAAAATCCGGATTAAGCGTAATTTGCCTTAATAGTAGTTTAATATGAATAAATCTAAAATCCATGGGTTTTCTTTCCATAAGTGCATACAACTATTCTGACCTTTTCGGTCCGGATTAACCGGATATCCGAATATGTGGAGTCCGAATTAACGGGACTCTACTTTAAACAATACCACGTGCGTGATGAGTATTTCATAGTGAATATAGAATATACACTTCATACGTTCAGATTTAACTGTCCAATTTTTCTTTACCAATTAACAATTTTTCAAAAAAAGTCACGGAATATATTATTTATTTAATTAAAAATGTATGAAAACACATATAAAATTAAATTCATTACTCATAAATTACATATCGATCATAATAATTGCAGAGGACCGTGGCGTTTTGTGTCTTTGACATTAAGTCTAAATCATTAGTTATTTTAATTGTCTCTTGCCATTTGGGGTAAATGTATTTATTATTTCATGACATTCCATTATTTTCCCCATACATTGCTTTTGAGTCAAAAAGGCTTTGTTATCTAAATTATATGCGAAAGCCAATTATATGCAAATGCATTGAAAATGTTTTGTTCATAGAGACTTAAAAAAACATGATGCTGAGAAAAACATGCTTATTAACTGTGTTTACTATAAATAGACTGAAATCGCGTGGATGATTTGTCGCCTAAATGTGATTATGAGAACTTTCTTTGCTTAAATAATCGAATTAGAATGAAAATCAACCAATTAATTCTTATTTTAGATTCAAAGAAAAAGCAGTACAAAAGGAAGAAAAATAATGAGAGCTAATTTAAAATATCCCTTTCTTCGGGAAATTGGAAAATTTCTTTTAAAATCATCTACAATCCACTTGTTTTACTACCGTTATCTGTTATTTGTCGCGCCAGGGATATATGTTTTACTTCCGTTATCTATTATTTGTCGCGCCAGGGATACATGTTTTACTTCCGTTATTTATTATTTGTTGCGCCAGGATACATGTCTTTCTTGGTGCACATGGACTTAGAGGTGACGATATTTACAGTTATTTACCGTTTGGCCTAATTAGAATGTTGATATGGACCAAAATATTAAGTTACCATTAGAAACTGTGCGTGAGTTACCGATGTCCAATTTCAAATGAGTGCGACAATATTTTTTTTTTACTGAAGGAAAAGCCTTCAGGCAAAACTGTAAAAAAGCGGCACTTTAATTAAAAGACAAGGAATTATAATTTTCTTTACTATTAAGCAATGAATAAAAACGATTGTTACTTTTTGCGATAAAATTATGTTTCAAGAATTCTTTAACACATTCTTTGCATAACTAAACTCACTGAAAAAGAGAATTCATTAATTAAATAAAAGAATTCATTTAGAGAAAACTTCAATTGAAACAAGATTATTCGTCCATGAGCTATTTATTTGATTAAATTTCTATCATTAAATTTCTTCATTAATTGAATGTAGAATGTAGTTCGAAACCAATTCCAAATATTAGATTTTGAAATATACATGTTTTTTAAGACAGCTACAAAAAAATTAAAAATGCTACATATCTTTCAAAATTCTATCTAGCATTTTATAAGAAGTCTGATATTGAATTATTTTTTAACGGGCGTTAGAAAATTTGCTTCATATTTGCATATATATTTTGAATTCATTATTCAACAGATTGCAAATATTTACCTGCAATCTACTATTAACAATGATTATTTTTCTGCCTTTAGACATGCAGATTCCAATTCTTTCACAGGGTTTATCGAATACGTAAATAGAAATATTTCTCCTCGAAAACATAGCATTCATCGTCATTTTATGATTAAAAGAAACTTGATAACATCAGAAGTTAATTTAAAATTTGAATAAATGATTATTGTAAAAAAGTAACTTTTTTATACCAAACGATAGCTAATATAGCCCATTGAAAGAGCCAAAAATATGCAAACATTTTATTGATTTTACACAATTAAGAAGTATAGAATTATTTTGCATTACAATGAAGAATTTAAAAGCTGGCAGGAAAATATTGGAATCAATGTATTTTCTACGCCTTCTTTCACTAACAGTGATAAAAACTTCAGATGTATTAATTCTTATAGATGCAAGGAAGAGAAGCTGTTTCTAAGATACTTAAGCTGGATTAGTTATAATTATGCTTAAGTCTGATACTTAATGTAAGGTTGGAGATTAGTGAGGATATCTTCTTGGAAGAAAAACATTGGAAAGAAGCGAATACTTGGACTAGATCCAGGTTTTCCCGTAACTTATAATTTTTTTGTTCATAGGGCTGGAAGAGGTAATTACAAATAAGAGTAAATGTATTTTTTGGTACATTTTTTAAGAAACTTATGTTATATAAATGATAAATATTTTGCATGTTTTTATTATGCTATGTTTAATTAACGTCAGCTGGTATTTCTTAATTAACGCAACGTTTATTTCTTTTGTATTCCGGTTACAGTAGGATTATACACTATTTATATCTTTGAGTTTCATTTATCATTTCAATATTTTCTCTCACGTCCTTCTGTATCTCAAACATAGTGCAATGTTTTTATTTTATCACTTCATATTGTGTGCACATCTCGAACCTTTATTTTAGTAGCGTACATAAAACACTGGTCTTAATTTCCCTGATTATAACGGAGTGTTCATATTTATGGACTACAGTACAATGCCATCCATTTCATTCTCAAATTATACATTCATTTAACCTTGTGATTATAATCCAAAGGTATAAATTATATATTCATTTTCCCATCCTCCAAACATAAAGCATTATTTTTCTCTCATATTTTCTTGTACCCTCTTGTTTTTGTATTCAGTTGCAAAGCAATTTCTCTTTTTCCATTTACAAGACATAATATAGTGTAATTTATATATTTTTTCACGCTTATATTTAACTTGACGTGCTTCACGTTTGTTAAAATGGAATTTTGCAATCGATTTCTCACTCATTTCCGTGTGCCTTAGAGTTTTCAAATATTTTACACTTGTGCATTCTCAGTGACAATATATCATTTTTTTTAAAAATTATTCTCTGATAGTTGAATGATTAATTAAATTCGGGTTTCATACAAATGATGCCACCTGCCAATAAGTTCTGTAAATGTTGACTTCGAGATTCCATATGGTTTAAATAATGAATTATAAATTAAAGAATATATATACATAAATATCGTGTTTTATATATTTGTGTTTTATTATAGTATTAAAAGCGTAATTTAGAAATAACATTTTCACTTTAAATGCGGAACTGTCTTTAGGATAATGCTCTAGTCCTAACAATATTTACAACTATTGAATTGGTATGTTATAAGTTATATATTTTCTCGTTTCTAATCTTGAAAGATTTTTGGGATTTATACCGCTATTTTTTCATTTTTCCAACAATTGACTTTCACAGAGGGTTGGCGCCACAAAATCTAGACTTAATGCGACATATCAGTTCCCAAGGCTGAAAGGCATTTGATTGTTGGAATTCCGATTCTACATAGGTTGACTTTTTTCATAGTGTAATAGTCTTTAATCAAACTATCTTTTGTATTTCATTTGTATGATTATTGATAACGTAATTTGATTTTAATTTTTTAGATTAATATTTGTATATATTGAAAATATAACACACGTTTTGATTAATTGAAATATATATATATAATAGTAAAATTAATTAAAATAAAAAAAAATGTTTGTTCACAATTTGTTATCTAGTTTAAGGACAAAGTGAGCTTTAAAAAATTGTTCTTGTTAAATTCAAATGAGTAATAAATTTATTAATATAGTGCACCGAATTTAATAGTAAGCACAAGAGCTCCAGAGACGAAACCGTGGTGTTGTGTTAAGATATTAGAATAAAAATGCATTAAGGTTGCATGGACGTACATTTAAATCTATGCAAAATATACGTGTTTCACAATATATTGCTTAATACGAATGAATCACAGTTTAAAAAATAAATATTTTTCAAATATCACTAGATATTTTTTCCTGCATTAGTTTGGAATGTAGAAAACTACACCAGAGCAACTGTTCAGTTTCAAAATTTCTACAACACACCGTCAGAGAATAATTAAGTCTTTAAACTTTATCGATTTCTTTTATACTTCAGTATGATATCAGGATTTGTTTTTAATTGTTATTGAAACGCAATAAATCGAAATACTTTTACAGCGAAGTAAATTGTTATTTATATGTAATGCTATTCTGGCGTTTCTTGACAAATTTTATGGGATTATTTGTAGGGATTTCTGCATTGACGAGCAAAGAGGGTTAATATTCAAAGGCAGATTTGACACGAACATTAATAACCATCGATTGGTGAGATTCGATTACCAAACTTGGCCACTCCCAGAGTAAAATCCATCAATAATAAAATAAAAGTAGGAAGTGAGTTGACATTTGAGGGAAAGAAAAGGCAATGATTTCATAGATGCTTGAAATTATGTTGTTAAAATTTGTTGCCTTTATCAATCTTTCAGTGCGTACGCTAAAACAATCATTTTAATTCTTGGCAAAACATTCTACTAAGAGTGTAATTTGCTTTTTGACATACTTTACAAACTTCAGAAAATATTATAATAAACAACAGCAGGTCATTCAATTTGTGGTGCAAGTTAATTTAAAGTTTAAATAAAATAGAAATTTAAATAATATTTCTTTGACTTTTTGCTGCAATTCCCTAATTTGAAAATTGATATTTTCGATATTTTCGTATGGTTCAAGCGCATGGTCTATGAGTTTTGAGTTACGTATATAGGTGTCTAACAAGCTCAAAAACGTAAACATCTACAAGATGTTTGATTGATATTCTTTTGTCCAATCAGTTACACCTGATTTGTCATAAACCCAAGCTGAAAATAAATTTTCATCTGCAGTTACTAATGTGTTTCTGTATGTAGCGCACAAGACGAAAAAATGAGTACAAATGTATGTGATCTAGCCTCTTAAGAAATAGAAATTAAAATATACAGAGCATGAAACATTTCCGGGACTAGCTCTGCAGAGCGCCAACAAATGGGTTCGGAGGGATGTGTTTGCATTAGTCAGGAATTCGGTGTTGAAAAAGTAGCGTACAAATTGATATTGCTGAATTAATATCGGGAGTTGTTAAATTACATTTATAAGAACACTTGATTATAGTAGTCTGATACTACATCATAGTCTAGGAAAATGAAATTCTTACATTATAATATTTTGCGTTATAAAAGGCAAATTGTCTACAAAAACACAGATCTTGTTTCAACAACTTTGAAAAGATCCGAGTCTTCGTCAGTCAATTCAAAGGGTGCAGGCAAGGATTAAGCTCATCATTATCGTGGTTCCGCGGGATTGTATATTGAAGATTCATCTCCTTGAGTTATATCGTCAACAAAATGTTTCAGTACAGAGTCGTTGGTGTTAAAAGTAGAAATTTCAAATAAACTACGATGATGTCCACTTAGAGTTAGATTCTTCATGGCTGAATTGGAGCATAAAATTGAACATTCGTTCATGATTTTGATGCCAATAAATACTTATTTCGACTTCCACACAAACTTTGCTGGTAAAACTTTTCTCCAGTGCCATTCTTCTTTTTATATAGAAATGAACATACAGAAAAACGGTTGCCTCTTAGATGTCGATACAAAGGGATAATTTTTTATTTCCACCATTTACAATAGAAAATATTGAAGTTGGTAGATCAAAGAGGACCCCAGTCCGTAATCCAACAATGATAGGATAATCGGGACCTGTGTAGACATCTACATAATATCAAATTCGAAGAATATAATGTTAAAGCTTGATTATAGTAATGTGCAGTTTTCTGAACGAACCCTGTCCTGAAACATTGCAATAATCTTACAAGCCTTTTGGATTTATAAAGTAAATGGTCTTTACACATTTCATGAACTCTTATAGATAAAACTTATAAATAAAATGAAGTTATAAATAAAATGTTGTTAATCTATGTAATTTAAAATTTACATGTTAATTACTTTCCGCAACTACCTACATACTTTAATAATAATCGTTTAAATATTATTCAGTATTTTATGTGTAATATATAGATTATTTAATTTACATTTACAGTTCACACTTAATATGTGCAGTGATGAATATTCATTTTTTTAAACCAGTTATAACTGTAATGGGGACACCATCGATCACCAGTGGAACAGGATATAATTCAGTCATTCATGCAAACAATAAATAAAATATACCGGTAATTGAAACATAGCGCTATCAATTAAAAACACAACACGTTGTCGATATAAAAAAATTAGTAGCATTTACGTGTAATGCCTTAAAAACATTATACAGGATTCTCACTTATATCCGTTACAGCCTCCTTAATTTCTAAACGGTGGCAGCTTAGGCCATAAGGTTGGTGTCTAGGTATAGTAAAAAGGCTATGCGCTACTTGATTAGACAACTTACAATTCCATCTATCGGCAAATTTTGGAATTAGCGGTCCTATTTCGAAAACGGTACAAGATACCGGATAAATTCCAATTACAGAATTGCAGAACGTCTTCGATTTAGTACGAAAAGACACCTTGAGTGCAATAATGCTAAGAACAAAACGTGTAAAATGAGCATCTGTTTGCTCGCATTTTTGGAAATTTTGACATCATTTGACACGAATAAAAGGAGAAAATGTTATTTTTCGGGAAAAAATGACTCCATTATACTTTTTCTTGTGGAAATAACTCAAACAGCAGGTGTATGGACCTTCTCGCCAACATTGCAGGACGTATTACTGTTGCTTGTGTTTGCGCACCAACTATATGCTAAAACGTGTGCAAAGTGAAATTTTAACAAGGACTCAAATCTGCATTGTAGATGACGGAGAGCACTTTGAACACCGAAAATATAGGTATATTGTGATAACTAATTGTCTTTCTCGTTTTAACCCGTTTAGAGACGTCATAGTTTCGGAAATCGAGAACAAACAAATGTGCACTTTAAACGTTAATTTCTTCGTATTAATGTATACGAGGTATCTTTCTGTACTAAATCGAAGACACTCTAAAATTTTGTAATTCACCTTTTTCCCGTATCTTGTACCGTTTTCGAGATGGGACCTCTAATTCCAAAATTTGCTTATAGATGGCGCTGTAAGTTGTCTCATCGAGTAGCGCATAGAATTTTTGCTATACCTATACACCAACCTTATGACCTAAGCTGTCACCGTTTAGAAGTTAAGGGGGTGTAACGGATATAAGTGGTAACCCTGTATATTATAAACATTATTATTTTATAAAATCAACCCTGTATAGTCTGATGTCTTAATTTACTCAACATTCGATTGTAGGTAATTTATATTTGTCATAGATTTTTACCTTCAATACGTGGTTTAGCAGAGATAAAAATCGCAAACACATAGGTGAAACCGTAAAAATGTGCAGGGTGTTTTTTTAATGCGAAATTTCGTTCTCACATATAAACTAAGGTATGTCAAATTTTTTAGGTGACTCGAAAGTTTTTAAAGAAAAAAGAACAGCAAACGGATATGAAAACTTAAAATATATTGTTTAAATTCGAAAATATAAGGTAATTATAATACACCTAAGATTTATACATATTTTTAAGCTATGCTATAAAGAAAGAGAGCAATGAATATAATTAATATTTTTAGTATAATTACAAGTATTATTGCTAGTAATTAAATTATTAAAATTTATAAAATATTAGTTATATTATATATATAATTATATAATATTTTATTATTATTTTTATTATTTAATAATTGCATAATTATTAAAATTATGTATTTTATTATAAAATATCAAATAATTATATATTGACCAATATTGAAAATTTAGCTAAAATAAAGGTAATTTAAGTTTTGATTTATTAATAAATAATAATTCACCGTATTCCATAAGTGGATCACGAAATTATGATAGAAAGAAAAGCCGCAAGGCAATAAATGAAAATCGAGATAATTATGAACGAATAGAATTCATATCGTTGATATACTTCTGAAAGTGATAAATTAAAATGAAAAATTAAGTGAGGTTTACTTACTTTAAAATGTCATCTCTGTAACAAAAAGCATTTTGAATATCATTAAATGCGCAGCATTAAATTGTAGATATATTTTAATGACGATAAATTTTTCTTTTCCATTTCACTTGGTTACTTTTAGCATTTTACTGACGGTATACAAACTATGATGTAGTTAATTTCTAAAGTGGATCACGAATTTATAGTAGATAGAAAAGCTACAACCTATATGGAAAAATCAAGACAAATTATATTTTGCATTCACTTATAAATTATTACGAACCTAATATCATAAGTTGATCACAAAATTATAAAAGGAAAAAACGGTTGAAAACAAAAATGCAAAGATTTGAAAAATCGGGGAGACAGTTTTTTAACTATACAGTCAAACACCAACTATGTCGACCTTTAATTTTTTGGACATATTCAAGACAATTACCAAGATGGTTTTTAAATTTCCTTTCATATCACTACGGATTTCTCATGCGGATTGATTATTAAGCTGTAATAGAAACAAAAGCGATAAACCAATATGAAAAATTCGTGTCTAAAATCAGGACTTTCTTTAAGGATTCAATTTCACACATAATCAACTTCCCACCTAAACTTTATTATTTAGTTTTATTGTTTAGTTTAGTTTAAGTCAACTTTACATTCCCATATAAAATTAATCCTTTTTATTTTTTATTGTATTTAAAGGGAGTAACAATTATTTTCCCTTTAAAGTCATTTACGAATATTTATGTTTATTCAAGTAAAAATAGTGTTTATGTTTGTGTTAACATGATCATAGTTTATAAAGTATTTAAATTTTAAGTATTCATGAAAAGTAGAATAAACCACATACCTTGTTTTATCCATATGAAGAATAGTCCAGTGATTATCACACGAATGTTGATTAAAAATGTCATTTTATGACCGGAAATATATAATCCAATATTTTATTTTTTCCAATAGGTGTTCACAAAACACTTGCTAATGTATCAAACACAAATTAAATTCTCAGTTATATAACCATCTGCATCTATTTGAATAATCATATATATATTTCGAAAATTCTCTTTAGTAGAGTAATATCTGTTTTATTGCATCACATCGGGATCTGTTCACTTTTATACGAATAAAATGTCAGATCATTTTGCAAGATATCCCAAGAAAGGTATTATTTGCTTATGGTTAATTATCTTATTATAAGATTTCTAATTATTAAAATATTACAAAAACAATATTATGTGACAGAATGTGAACGCAGATCTTAATAGATGATTCTTAAGCCGTGCAAATAGCAACGGGCATCAACGGAGGTAACACTCTTACTCCAAACACAAACCACGTTGCCTGTACAAAATGGACTAGAGAAACCGCACACCCGCTCTTCACGGTAACTTCACCCGTTTTGCGCCAAGTGACGGTCACTGTCCCGAAAAGCCGTTCCTGTAAGAGGGCGCACGGATAGCAGATGTCGGCTCAACGATTGAAAGGTTTTTCCGGAAAAATGAGAAATCGTCCGAGGAGGCAATTATAAGCTTCGAGAAACTGGCATCTTTGTGGAGGCGGAGGGGGCTGCATCTCGTGGGTGGTAAGGGTTGCAATTTTACCGGAGCTTTCTGAACTTTTCCACCCACGGCTTTTCGCTTAGGAGGAAAAAAAATAACTAAATGAATTTTGAAGAACATACTTTATTCTTGTGTAGCAGAGTAGAAATTATTTTCATTTTAATTATTTTCTACGGTTTATCCTTTAATTTACTATAAAATAAATATAAAAATATAAACTATCATTATAATTTATAATAAATATATATTTTATATAATTTATATTATCATTTCATACAAAATAAATTATTTTAGATATATTAAATACAAAGTGATTTCCAAATTCCGTAGTATTGTTATAAATACTATGGAATCCCGAAATCACTTTTTTTTTCAAGTTCATTAGGTAGCTCTTATGTAATCATAGTTAATCAAAATTCATCGTTTAACTGATAAATTCTTATTAAATTTAAATAGTGTCACCGGAACACATAATTTTACAAACCTCTAATATATCAAGATGAGGGAAAAACCTATTACAAAATTCTATCTTCGCAACCAGAATAAGTCGAGTTAAATAAAAATCTGTAATAAATTGAACTAGTAGTTTTGTGAATAGTAGACCTCGCGTGGAAAAAAATATCTAAGAACCGCACTTTGATGCAGTCTTAAAAGATGTAATCATGTTTCTTTTTACGAACGCAAATGATTTAAACATGTCTCTGTATTTATCATTATTTGGAAAATTAGAATTAAATGTTTCGCTATTTCCGAAATAATTCAATTGTTTTAATCGTGCGAAACTCTCCAACACACCCGAAACCTTTAAAACAGCCATGAACGAAATCAAAAATTAAAAATTCTTACAAATACGTCGTTTAATATGGCTCCAAGGAAACTTTATGTCAAATTAGAAGAAAATCGAACAGCTCATTTGTTCGTGGCTGAGTTAAAAGCAAATTAACAGATACATGAAATTGAGACATACATATCTAGAATATCTATTTTATACCTTCCTTGAAAGACCAAACAGCTTTGGCTCGCTTAACTTCAAATTACTTAAAAACCCTCAGATTTTCCCGTGGTGATAAGAAGTTCAATATCTGCACAAAGTGCAACATGTTTGAGGCCACTCCGCAACATCTACTTGACTGTGTTGCCTTGGTGTATGATGTCCTGCTTAAGCGACTGGATTTCGTGTTGGAGGTGATGAAGGCGAACGAGCTCATGGATCTGATCTGATTCAGATCAGAAGGATTAGAAAGAAGAAGATCTATTTTATTATTTATCTTTAAACGCAAAATATTGGAATTGTTTCAAACCAAACAATATATTTGTTTGAAAGAAAAGTTTTTGAATTAAAAGTCTATTTCTTAAGCTAAAAGAATCCTTTCAAGAACTATTTCATAGATGTTGAATGCCTCAAGGACTGAGAAAACAAGCATTTTGTGTGAAAAAATCATCAAATAAAGGTTTCACTTAGCTAACGTATATGACAGTTACATGTTTTTTTCTAACCACGTTAAGTAAACGAGTACCAATTCTATTTCAAAATAAACGTCGTATCACTACTCTAGAGCTAAAACCTTTCAAGGATGTGAGGAAACTAATAAAATAAATACCATTAAAACGCTGATATATAGAATTGCGTAGAATCCTTCTTAGGTTATTTGAGTTTAAACTAAAATGTGTACAGCGGAAGGTTTTAAAATAGAAAATAACAAATATATAAGTGTTTAAATAGCTCACAGAAATCGACAAAATTGAAATACAAATATCTCTCGCTAAAAGAAACAGATGCTGAGCATATGAGTTATTAACTCGCACTAGAGCAATGTTTCCCAAACTTTTTTGCGTCATACCCCACCTAATCTTTTCGAAAATTATTATGCCGCCTATATAACATATACATAATTTTTAATATCCAAGAATTAAATTGTTCACTGAAGTAACTTAAATTATATATTTTAGGAAGAAATCATAGGGAATTGTTGAGATACACAGTAAATAAATTTTCAACACATATTGTTGCAAATATATAATGTCGCTTTCCTGCCTCACTAGTCTTATGTTTGAGAAGAGAGTTTTAAAGGGGTAAGTATGAACCTGGACCCCTGACCTTGGCGACGAACTTAGTGATAAATTTGGCGACATTGGCGACAAATCGATGATTCCAAAAAGAGCGACACTTTTCTCGATATCTATATTAAGAAAGAAAATACGCTTGAATGTACGAGAAAACTCCCTCTGATTTCAAGGTCCTGTCGGAGAGAGTATAAAAGGGCCGCGCTTGGATCAGAGAGGGGAGTGTTGATCGACTGGAACGACTTTAGAATTTCATCTGAAATGCGTTTTAGGAAGCCAGTGAGCTGAGCCCTATTGAAAGTGCTGTTACTGTCGTTATTAGTGATTTGCTGACTGTTTATGTTGCTAAACCTCTTGCTAATCTGTGCAAGATCTATTTTTCCTGCTACCAGTGCTAAGTGTTTTTCTGCACATTTGTGAATAAATATTCATTCTCCATTGTCCTGCGTGTTGGATTGTTTAAACCATACACCCATAGAAAGATTTTGTAAAAATATAATGGAAAACTGAACTTCAAGTACGTACTAATTTTAATGAACTATTTTTCTATATTATTGTAATTATTAGTATTTATTTCAATTTAGTGAGAACAAAGAGGTTACATTCGGTTCCAGTTTAGTTATCTACAGTCTCAAGTCTCCACATCGGCAGTTCGGGATTTTTCAGTCACGAGGACGCTTTTAGTTCGGGATCTTTCGGGTCGAAGGTTTAAAATCTTGGATATTTGTCTTGCTCCTCACAGAAAGAAATCCAGCCTTTTGAATCCTACCCATAGCGTGACCCTTGATAACATACTTGGCCGGATTCTTATTCAATTTCAGTTTATTTATATTATTTCTTATCCTTTTTTGTTTATTTAGTTTTATTTTATATGAGTTTTTTTCTCTTCATTGTTGTTTTGGTGTTGCATTTGCACGGAATTCTTACAATGTGTTTTCCAATTTTTGGGTTTTATTATTAGTTTTATATTTTTGTCCTTCATTACTTACACTAGTCAATGACTTTATATTACAAATTATTAATTTTATCTTAATTTTCAATTCCTTTTGCTAACTTATTTTGTATTTTAGTCTCCACGTTCAGTTATATTCAGCCGATTTCTTTTTTTCCATTTTCGAAATGCCGCCCCCCCCCCATGTGGGACGTGGTCCCCACGTTCAGAGACACTGCACTATACATTATCAATGCAGTGAAATTAGGTTCAAGAGATCATAATAAAAATTCTATTGATCCAAAATTTGGAAATAAAAAAAATGAGTTTGAAATTGCGACAACAGCAGGAAACATTTTTTTTTTTTGATGAAAATGACAGGAATGATTTATTTTTAATATTTAGCAGTTTTATAAAAATGATGCATAACTAATGAATAAATAACAATTAATTTTAAGAAGTTTAGGTTATTATGATTTTAATTAAAATTTATAATATTAAAACTAATATTTTTTTAATAAGTAAGTAATATGTGCTGCGCTTTGCATGTAACACAGTGCATAATAAATCTTCAAAATAAACCATACAGCTTGCATCAATAGAGTTAAAAACGTTTTTAAAAAAG
>BGPR01003100.1:0-40602 GCA_013235015.1 Araneus ventricosus | reverse complement strand
GCAAAAAAATAATAATTTGTATTTTCATCAGGGAGAAAATAACTTTCAATAATTAAATTTCAAAACTCTAGCGCATCCGAAAATGAGTAAAAATTTATTCCAAAATTTCATCTTTATAAACATGAAATTTCCAACATTCAACAGGTTGAATAATGGAGCCCACAGCCTTGAAAGGGTTTATTCTCCAGTATTTGTGTTGTAGTACTGTGGGAATCCAGGTCCTGAAATGAGGAGGCAGGAAACAGGGCCGGAAATAGTAGGGTGGGCCGAAAAGAATTAAAATTCGTTTTTCATGTCGCTATACCGCAGAAAAGTTGCGAATGGGTGAGAAATTAAACGAGGAAACAAAGTTGGACTTAAATATCGTAAAAATGACGGAAATTGGCTTTTTCAAAAATAATTTCTAAAACTTTAAAATTTCTTTCCATCTGTTTATTATGGAATTAGCTGTAATGTATTGATCTTCTTAAGAGTAATAAATTTATTTTATAAAAATCGGTACATAATTTCCAGTTGCACGATTCCAACAATGTTGACAGAAATATGCAAAATTACTTCAATATACATTTTTTTGTTCTTAACCTTCAGCATAATCTTCATACATCATCTTGTCGATGAAGTGCAACAGATCGATGTATATGCATGGCAGAAAATTATTTAGGTCAGAAAATATATGAACTTCATTTATTTCTTTTCTTTATTGTAACACTTTATTATAACACACTATAAGCTCCAAAATTATAGTATTAATTAACTAGCAAGCGAACGAATGGCAAGGATGCAGAAGGTAGCAAAAATTAACAGACCTTTAGGACAACACTATAGCCATTAAAACAGCTTTGCCTATTAAATTTCTTGCATGATATTTTAATCTTCTTTCTCGCCAGATGATACTTAGAAGTCTGCTTTATAGGAAACTCGGAAATTGCGGACCTATCTCCGATGCTGATGAAAAACCTTCAGTGATATCTTCAAAATATTGCAGCTGTCATAAAGTCGGTAAAATTTAATGAAATGTTGGAAATTTGCGATCATAGCCAATTAATACCTTTCAAGGGTTTAACAATAGCATACAAACAACTTGGTGGTTTACTTAAGTGAAAAAACCTCCTTTTCTTAAGTCGTCTATGACACAGTAGTTAAATATTAAAACAAGAAAACAGTTCACAGAGCCCAAAGCACGTGTTTAAATGAATTAATACCAATCGTTGTCTTTCTGAAAACTACATAAATCTCTAAACCCTGCAAACGATTGCAATGCTCCATGCTGAAAATATGATTCTGATAATGACAGTGGATGAGAGAAAACACATAAGAGAACTTGGCATTAGACAAATTTTAAATTCGAGGCAGTCAATCGCAAAGAGAAAAACAATCATAAATTTCAGGATACCCGAACTCAATTAATAATCTACGGAGTAAACAAAAATTATTCAAATGAGTACTTGCATTCTATCTCGTTCCCCGCTGTAGCAAAACATTAGTAATGATGAATTTAATTCCCTATTCTCTCTGGTGAAGTATCTGAATGAAACTTTTCCATGTTACATTCTGGCAGTTGAGCCATATGGCAAACCCGTATTTGAAGCAGTGTGTTTCTGAGGTAGGTCAACCGGGCGTATACCAGGGGGGCTACTATGCACCACACCCAGATACTTTATGCGTAGATCAGAAATTGTCAGTAAATTATAAAATATAGCCAAATTTATCTCCTATATTCCCAAGCCGCCTCCACAAAACATTAGACAGAAACAAATAATAATACATTGTATTTACCTGAAATAAAAATAAATGAACAGTAAATAACAGCATGGAAAACTATGCATAGCATATTAAATCATTTGAAATATTTCCCTCAGTGATATTGAACCCATTGATTTTTATCTTTTAACAGTAAGTTTAATAAATTTATTTTTCTAAATGGAAGGTTTATTTATATTTTGATATCCTGATTTTTCTTTGAGAAATCACATTTATCAGACTGTAGAAAATTTTATTTACGAGGGCTTCTTTTTATATTTATTTTCACGCTCTAAGAATCCAAAGGGCGGTGCTGATCAGAACATCTCGATTAGTTTCTGGAAGTCCAGAAGCGACACTATGGCCTATAACAGAATTTCCCAATAATCCCCACCTAAATTTTCCCATAAATCAGACTTCCAAGTATCATTTGATGAGTAGAAAGATTCAAATATCATGCAAGAAAATTAAGAGACATAACAATTTCTTAATAGCTGAAGGGTTTCCACTCTTTAATCCGGAAGCGACATTTTTGTGCTAGTCCCTTTAAAGCCGAGCCTTTTTGGGAGGAAGCGACCTGAATTGGATTGTCCCAACCTGGGTGGTCATTTACACCACCGTCCCACACCCTTCTATAACCTTCCCTTAAGGCGCTCGGAAATGGGCTGTGGTTGGCAAGAATAATTGGACCCCCTACCGCGCTTATATCCTAAACGATCTCAGAATTTCACCTCCCGTCAGAAGAAGACAACCGCCTCAGACCGACCTTCGTCGCTGTTAAAAGAAAAATTCTAGACAGCCCGGGACCGCCTCGCTCGGTGTGAAAATGTTAAAAGTCTGTCAATTTTTTTTTGTTATTTTCTGTATTCTTGCCATTCCTTCTTAACAAATAATATTGTACTTTTGGAACTTAGCTTTGCATTGTGTAACAATCAACGGACGAAATAAATGAAAATGATAAATTTTCAGACCTTAATAACTTTTTGTTATGGATATACATAGATCTGTTGCAATTCATCGACAAGATAATGTATGAAGATTATGTTGAGGGTTAGGTAATAAAAATTGATTTTGAAGTAATCCCACATATTTTTTGTCAATCTCGGAAGGAACGCTCCACCGAGAATTATGAACCGATGTTGATGAAATAAGCTTTATTACTCTGAAGAAGATCAGTACTTAGCAGCTAATGCTGTAAGGAACAGATAGAAAGAAATTTTAAAAATTATTAAAAAAACATCGATTTTCGTCACGTTTTACGATTTTTAAGGCTGACTTTTTCCCTCTATTAATTTCTCACCCATTCGTAACTTTTCCGCGGTATAGCGACATGGAAAACAAATTTTCATTTTTTTCGCCCCACCCTGCTGTTTAATAGGATGCATCACGAAAAACGTTTTATTGAAATTTAAAATTGTAAGTCGATAAAAAGTTCTCACTATGGTCACATATTTACCAAAAAATGTTTTAGCCCAATTGAAAATTATTTAGGTCTCACGGAATAGTCCCGGAAATTGAATTTTTTTTTTGTCAAAAACGTATATATTCAATTTTCTTTTAAAAAGCGAAATCAAAAATTTGCTTTCTCTTTAGGTACAAAAATGTGAAGTTGAGCATGTTAATTAACAGTAAAAAAATATTATATCTGTCATGTGAAATTTAAGTCTTCTGGAATCTACATGAAAATCTTAATTCTTCTGCCAAATACGCATATTTTCAATTTCCAACCCATCCTTTAGGTCAATAACAATTCTTTTATTTATAGTTTATATAGCAGTACAGCTTTTTGAAATACCGAAAATACCATTTCGTAAAATCTCAAATGCAGGTAAAACCCCAGTTAACCGTACTCTAGTTAACCGAACCCGGGTTATCCGAAATGCCTTGGAAATCGCAAATCCAGAAAACACGTACTGTACTATTCGAAAATAAACGGGAGACTTTTTTTGCAACGATATCCTCAATTTATTTCTTTTAAGCCTTCCCAAGAAGGCCTGTGTTTAATTTTAGAGTGTTAAAATCAATATTAATGGGTATTAACAATATTAATTACGAGATTGTTTACCTATTACTATTAGGAGCTTTGCGCCAGAACTCGCCGGTGCGAATATTGCTCCCGACGGAGGGTTAAATTTGATAAAGTACATAAGAGTAGCCTTCAAAGAGAACCATAAAAGCATTTCTTTTTAGATTTGAATGAATATTAAGATCATCTTCTAAAAATAAATGAAATAAACAAACCACTGCTTCTAATGGATGTTTTAAAGCATTTTTGACCAATTCAACTGATCCATCGGAGGCCACAGTAGTTTTTGTGGTACCATCGCAGCCAAAAGACTTTAATATTTTTCTCACGTATGCAGTTTTCTTTTATAAATCTTAATATTGATGATACCATATCCTTCCCAGGGTCACTATCTGGAGTTACGTGTCAAAAATATGTCGATCTGCTTCTTCAACCAAAGATATGCTTTCTTCTTATACAATTGTCCCGTCAGATTTACCACTTACAATTTCTTTACTTGTTGTTTCATATTTTCAAGCATCAAAATAGAGTGCCATTTTTTACGAGGTGCGAGTTGAATCTCGCGAGCGAGTTTGACTCTTTTACGAAAAACCTTCGATTTATCCATTAAAGCTGCTGATTTTCTGGCTCACAGCATTTAAACCCTGAAAGAAGCACTTGCTAGTTGAGCTCCTGCTCTACTGGAAATTGCTCTACAGTCACATTCTCAAGCTGAAACGACATGACTTTACACCTGTTTATATTTACAGTACAACCCCGGCTAACCGAACTTAAGAAGGGGAGCCGTTTCGGATAACGATGTTTTCGATTATACCATGAATGCCTATTACTATCATGTATCTAATTACAGTACGTAATTCTGAAATGTTTGGCTGTAGGTGTAACACAAATTCAAAACTCTCTTTGTACGTTACAATAATGTACGTTTTTGACAAAAAATTTAAAAGTTTCGGCACATTCCGGGAGACCTACATATTTTTCAATTTGGCTAAAATTTTTTTTGGTAAATATGTGACCATAGTGACAACTTTTTATCAGCTTACAATTCTGAATTTCAAAAAGAAAAAACGATTTTCGTGATACACCCTACTGTTTACCCCTCTCCCCTGCCTCCACATTTAAGGACCTGGACTACACAGAGCTACAACATAAATACTGGAAATTAAACTCTCTTAAGGGCTGTAGGATCCATTAATCAACCCGTTGAATGTTGCAAATTTCATGTTTGCAAAGATGAGATTTTGAAATCAATTTTTTTATTCATTTCCGATGCTGGAACGGAAGATGTCAACTAATTTCCTAACTTTTTCTTCGTTTCATTTCTCATCAGTTCGCACCTTTTTCCATTGCTGTTCCTATTCCTCTGTTGTATCGGACACTAATAATAATCCTACCTTAGGACTGTTAGCTTCTTGCATTGTAACATTCACGTTCTCATCATATCTGATGACAATAAGTCTAATTTTAATTTAACCGCCCAGATATATTAATCCAAGCTTTATATTAAAGAAATTGTCATATCTTTAATTAGAATATATATTTGCGAAAGTTTAAATCTTTATGTAGAAAGTTACGTATTTTTAAAAGTGGTAATTTCTTTATAAATTTTCGAATTTAAATACCTATCTATGAAAAATGCAATCTTTTTTGTTCGTTTGCTCTCTTGCATTTTTTTCTCTTCTATTATTCTTTTTCCTCTTTTGCTGTACTTTTTCTTCTACTTTCATGATGAGGTCTCAGGGAGGCTTTGGAGGACAGAAATTTACATGAATAAAACTCGTTACGTAGATGCGTGTCAAAACAAGCCTGATGGTAAGATTCCATTAATGACTGATGGAAAAATTGTCCGACTAAGGGAAAAAGCAGCATTTTTATATCTCAAGCTAGAAAGAAATATCTCTTAACACCAGAAAAAAAGTAATTTTGTATTTAAAAACACACATCTAAAATTGCCCTTTTATGTTTTGGTTTTGTTTGGTTTCTAAGCAAAAATAAATCTTTTCTCTAAACTTGAAATATTTTAGCTCACTTTCTATTCATATTAATAGTCTAAATGATGACCTTGGATGCTTCATCAGAAAGTGGCTACAAATCACATGGCATACGAATTGTATTGCGTGTGATTGCATCGTTACAAATTTTCAGGCATTCATTGACTTTCATTTCATATATTTGCATCTTAGAATAAACACCAAAGCGCCGTTTATACGTCTTTCAAGAGACTGACGTAAAACCATGTATAAACTAAGAAACGTATAATCGAATTTATAATAAACAACTTTTATTATAACAGATTTAATGCCACTTACGCAAATTTATTTAAAAATAATAATTTCAAAGTTTTTTTAGCACTTACCAGATTCCAATTCTCATTTCACTACTTTTATTTCATGACTTTCACATTAATATAGGTGGCGCGGCGTTAGCTCATAGAAGAATGAACAATACTGATGTTAGAACGAGATTTGAAAACTTTTAGAATTTTTATCTAAATCTTTGGTGTTGCTAATACTATTCGCTTTAGTCTTGTATTTAGCCAAGTCCATGAGTGAAAGAGTCAAGACCAAAAATAACATCATGCCAGAACGTGATAATATGATTAAAAATATTATAATATAAAATAAAAAAATTATAGTTATCAAAAATTATTAGAGTATACAATCACATATTTTCAATTAAAAAAGGTTTAAAAAACTTCAATTAATATTCTTTTAAAGAACCACCGTTATAGTTTCAAGTCAAGAGCATGTATTTTTAAGGGAAGTACATAATTACCACTAAAGATATAAAAAATACGAAATATTTTATCATTATTTATGTCCAAGCAGTTCCAATAAAATGGTGCACGCTTTGGCGTGTTGCCATCAACACAGACAAAACCCATGCAGTCATGTTCCGTAAAGGTACATCCAGGAAAGAACTAACAAACTCTCTCGTTCTTTGATGAAGATCTCATTTGGGACAAAGAGGTCAAGTACCTTGGGCTAATCCTAGACGATAAGCTCACCTTCAGAAGCCATCTTAAATACAACACAGAGAAGTTCTGGGCCAAAGTTCACCTGCTCATCCCACTTATTGGAAGAAGATCTCCTCTTACACTAGAAAACAAGTTGCTACTTTTCAAACAAGTTCTGAGACCTATCCTCACGTATGCAGCGCAAATTTGGGGCCTCGCAGCATTTTCCAACCGTATAAAAGCACAAATCCTCCAAAACAAAATCCTTTGAATCATAGTCAATGCTCCCTGGTACGTTAGGAACAGTGTCATCCACAACGATCTGAAGATTCAAACTATAGATGAATTTATTAAAGAACTGTCTAGGAACTTCTTCCAAAAACTTGTAAACCACACCAACCCTACTGTCCTCGACCAACTCAATTATACCCATAATAATGGAAAATATGTCTTTCCTTATGCCACTACAAAATGGTCCACCCCTCTTAAGCATCCATAGTTCGCTCATGCTACCTTGCCCCGCTTCATCATACTCTTATTCTCCCATCGTTGCTTTTGCATTCCATTTTCCAGCCCATCCCCCTCATTTGCCTGACAGGTTTTAACACGTTTCCCATCTGATTTACCATTGGTGAAGTCTATGTTCCTCTAACTCTCTTAGCACTTATTCTGAGTAAAAGTGTCTTAGGCACTGAAACTCATAGCCATCCAATTCAAGAGAGCAGTTCGAATTATAAGCGTTTAGGTACAGTATTTTGAAGCAAGTAAATGGTCATTAAACTTTAAAGAAAATATTTTGATTTATTTGACAGCAGGTTTTTTCAACAATTTTTAATCAACACCCAGTAACCAAAAAGGATAGACAGTTCAAGGAAATGAGTAGTCTCTTCTCTAAATACCCTAAAATATGTAATTCAAAAAGAGCAAACTAAAAGTAGAAAGGAATTGAGTGAGATTCATTAGTTTTGTTTATGAAATATATCGCCAAGATCTGAAATTACGCTTCATATTTAAAAAGTCTAACAGCAATTGAAAGATTAATATCTTTATGTTTGAGATATGGCATGTTATGCAGACTAATTGACTTGAAATACAGCACAAAATAAAATGTATGACACACAGTAAAATGAGAACTTTTATTTAAGCATGCGGTTTATTATTTCTTGAAAAGAAATTAAAAAAATCAAATACAGTGAAACCCCGGCAAACAGAACTCCAGTTAACGAAACCCAGGTTATCAGAAATGCCTCCGAAATCACAAATTCAAGAAGCACATAGTATTCTACTGCACGGGGAAAATCGCTCAGGTGGCTAGTGGAGAGGTGCATTCTCGACATAAAAATGTAGTTTTTACTTTAATGAAGAACATAAGTGTAGCGAACACAGAGAGTTTTGAATTCCTTTTGCACCTGAAATATTTCAGAATTACATACTTTAATTGGATTCAAAATAGTAATTGATGTTGATAGCTTTACTGAAAACATCATTATCCGAAAAGGCCCCCCCCCTTTAGTTCGGTTGACGAGGGTTGTGCTGTAATTACAAGCATGATAAGAGAAATCAGATATGCAAAATTATTGTGTTTTTTTTACAGTCGAAAGATTTTATGAATGAGAAATATGTTTAATAGCAAAAAATGCTTTTAGGGCGTCACAACGTTGGAGTATTTTCCATCAAAGCATGAAGTAAATGTTATTGCGAGTGTATAGTTTGAAAATTGCACAATTTCGATCTAATACGAGAGATATCTGACAGGCACTCTCAAAACCTGCCTGCTTTTGCATAAAAAATTTTAAAAAATACCGTCAACTTTTATTATAAAAATAGAGCAATTGCATTAAAATTTTTTTTTTAAAATGCACAGTAAATAATTGTCAGTTCATCCCCATAGAAAAATCTTTTGCAGATTTTAATCGGAAAAAGAAAAAAAAGCAACAAATTATGACTTAAAACCTTGCGAAAAATGAAAACTTAAAGTAATAGAAATAAACAGAGTTTGCTTTTTATAGAGACATTATTTCTTTGTAGATAATTTTTCTCAGACGATTATTTCATTATTTAGACAAATATGCTGCGTTTAAGAAACAGCAAAGTACACTATAAACTTAATAAAATTCATGTTAATAAAATTTTTCAATTTTTTTTATTTTTAATTTGTTACGAAAAAATAAGAAAACTGCATATTAGATGTTGAAATGTATATAGACCTTATCTAAAGATTATAATTAAATGTACGCAAATAACTTAAAATGAACAGCGTGCTAAAATGTCATAGAAATATAATAAGTTTTGCCTCAAATTTTAGGATTGCAGTAACTCAAAACGACAATATAAACAAAGAGCATTTTCACGTATATAATGATTATTTCATTTGTTGAACATAATAATTTTTTCTTCTGTCTGCAGACATAAGAATTGAAAATTCTTGATGGTTTTTAAAGGTTAATTTTTGTGTCTCTAAACACGAAAACTGATACAATACTAACTCGTTATAATTTAAAAGCTAAATTTAACCACATTTAAGTCAGTTTTATATCTTCACTTATTAATTGAACTTTATTTATGGAAAATACATTTTTAGAGGATCTATTTCATTTATTTTTTCGAATTTTCTACTCAACTATTTTTTATTCTCTTATTACTTTCAGGGAATGGTATCCGTTTTATTCATGATTTAGCCAAGGAAATTATGCTAAAAAATTTAGTTATAATAAGTATTATTTTGCAGTTCTATATCGTAAAATATTAATCAATCTTTATTCCTTCTTGATTAACTGTTGCTAACTGTGAATTCAGTGTCTCAAAAAATATATACTCTGTTTACCGTGAACTAATTTCTGATTTATCTTTCTTTTTCTTGAGGGTGTAATTAATTGGAGATAATGAGTAGACCAAGATAAGCTTTTCGAAGAAACATTAAAATGCTATTGGAAGTATGAAAATGTAGTATAAGGAAAAAGACAATATCGCAGGGAGTTTTAGGAAGATCCACGAACGCGACTAACAATTAATCGGAGGATAAAAACTTGAAAAAAATGGAACTGTTCAGGATGTTCGTAGTCAACGTTCTGGAATACCAAAATCAGTAATGAGCTTCACCAGCCAAGAATGAGCACTTGAAAGTTATCGTGAAACGTCTCAAAAATCCGTAAGACAAACAAGTCGTGTGATTGCTTGCTGTCAGGAAATTAAGTTTCCGTGGCATTTTAAGACGTTGTAAATGAAAAAGTTACATTCTAAAAATGGTACGTTCTATCAATGAAGTTCAACCGGAACGAAGAAACAATTTTCATTATGGTGCTTGGAAAAATGTGAACTGTTTACACAGTTTTCGAGGAAGATTGTTTGGAGCCATAGAGCTATGTTCGAATTAAATGACACATTTTATCGACATAATTTCAGTTACTGGGCACCTGCAATTACACATGTTACGCAGGAATTAAGAGCCGCAATTGAGCAAGAATGCGCCGCAATACCAAATGAAATGTTTGCTGAAATTCGTGAATCATTAATTCAGTGTTATCAGCAGTGTATTGTCCAGAACGGCAATAATTTTGAACATCTCCGGTAGGAGGAAAAGTTATACATTTTATGTAGTTTCTTTTGCAATATCAATATTAATTATGCGTAAATAAAAACTGAAGTTATAATCATTTAAACAGAGTAGACATTTTTTTTAGACGCCATGTGTATCGGAGATGTATAAAAAATGAAGGGCTGTGGAAATGTAAAGAAATCGAGTTTCTGATTAAAGATTTACTCATATATATTTTACAGGTGTTTCTATAAAGTGATTGTTGAATGAATTCAAATCAAGCATCAAGTGATTCATTACAGTTCTCTAAGAAATTGCTATAGTGGATGTCCACCCTAACCGTAGGAAAATATTTTTAATTCCAATCCGTTAGAGATAGGTATATACTTCCAGTTGGTAAAATGCTGTAAATAACGTAAAAAAGTTAACTTTTATGTTATTTGAGACAATAACTGTACTGCTGAAGAAATTACCATGCTTAGATTTATATGCAATCCGTTGATCCTATTAGTTATATGTAATAAAATATTCTTGATACACTAATATTTTAAACAAAATAGTTCCACACCTCTGTGAACAAAAACTAATAAGATAATGAAGCTTTCAATATCACTATTTTAGACAATTTCAATGGCCGCCTCGAGGATGAACTGCCAATGAACACATGGTGTTTCCTCGAGGAGATAGTTGATTGGCTTAAGATACGAAATTAAAAACTTCAGAACTCTATAAATTTTGATCGCCGAAGAATGGAACTTTTTGTGTTTAAAATTGTAGTTTTTCTACATTATTACACATGTAAAGTGTATGTGTAGTGAGTGGACTGTACAAAATCTAGATACCTTATTTTTTCAGCAATACATTTATTGACTAAACCATACAAAATATAAACTTACGTCATTTTAAAGCATTTTTCTGAACGTAAGTATATACTTATATCTAATAGTTTAGAAATGAGCTAATGAAGCACTATTAGAGTTGTCACCCTGTATATAAAAAACACTTTTTCAGATATTATAATATCACCGAAATGGATATGGGTGATTACCTTCATAGACATAGAATGACCTATCTAAAATATTGTTACAAAAATCGTTCTGTGGGTGTATGGTGTAAGCAGTCCAACACGCAAGATAATGGAGAATGAAGGTTTATTCACAAATATGCATGAAAACACGAAGCACAGGTAACAGGAAACAGTAGATCTTGCACAGATTGACAACGTAAACAGACAATAATTCAGAGGTAATAGCAGTTCAGTACTTTGAGATTTAGCAACACAAACAGTCAGCAAATCACTAATAACGACAATAACAGCACTTTCAATTGCGCTCATCTCAACAGCTTTCTAGCTCGCACTGCAGACGAAACTCTAAAGTCGTTCCAGTCGATCAACACTCAACACTGTGATCCAAGCGCGGCCCTTAAATACTCTCCCCGACAGGCCATGATGTCACATGGAGTTTTCTGGTACATTCAAGGGCATTTTATTTCCTAATAGAGATATCGAGAAAAGGGTACCATTTTCTGGAATCAACGATTTGTCGCCAAGGTCGCCGAATTTGTCGCCAAGTTGCCAAAATGGTCGCCAAGGTCAGGGATCCAGGTCCATCAAATATTTACCCTTGTAAAACTCTTTATCCAAACATAACACTAATCAGGCAGGAAAGCGACATTAAATTTTTTCAACAATATATAATCTCTTTCTTTAGAGGCCAAATTTTAATGTAAAATTCAGCAATTAATTTATTTATTTTGTTCGCCTGATTGGGATATGCATAGCAGTTTCGAAAAAAATCGCAATGAAGGAGTTGTGATGTCAAAATAAAGTTAAATATAAAAGAAAATTGATAACAATTTTTCTGCCTAGATTTCGAAATGATGTACATTTTATTCATGACCATGTCTTACTTTTAGCGCATACCAAAGCAGAAAATTGATAAAAAATTTTCAGCTTAGATGTAGAACTGAAGTGCATTTTACTCATGAATATGTCCTACCTTTAGCTCATACCAAAGCACATACATAAATCATAAGACGAAAGTGCATTATCCAAGTTTCGAACAGAATATAAATGATTCACATAAAATTTACTCTATATTGCTGCGAAGTGCTAAAGTATTTAAATAAATCGATGAAGATTCTCATAGATGCACAATATCTGCTATAAGGTCTCAAAAATAGAATTCAAAGAACTATAGAATTCGCAGTATTTCTTCCAAGTGCATCGCGTGCCTTCACAAAATTCATGAACATATTGCTGCATATGAATGGATTTATGTCTCGAATTTCGATCAAGTTCCTATTTCGAGAAGGTAGCTAAGTAAGAGTCTTATGCCTTCAATACTATCGAATAGAAGATTAGGTAGATTCGAAAATAAATTCGGAATTCTTATAATGCTTTCCAGCTCATGAAAAAAATGATTATTTGGGATATGAATTATTTAAATTATTATGTTAAATTATATAAAGGCCTCTATGCTATATGGTGCAAATTTTTCTTTTTCGTATTTTAATGGTTTTTAGTAAATTCAGTGCATTCAAGGGGACCGAGGTCAGCTGAAAACCGTTCTTATTTTTGGTCTGCATAGAGCAGTTTCGGCTCAAACTTTGGAAACAATCATCTCATACCCATATCATTCAGTCAAAATCGACGGAAATGAACCATAGCTGATGCAGCACTGTTCAGATAATACATGTTATTTAAATGTATTTTTTATCATTTTTGTCTGTAAATGTCAAACTCTTTAAGAGTGTGTTAACCAGACAAGGCATATTTTTGTTCTGATTCAGTAATTTCTGCAGTTTATAAGTTTTGGGTTTTTCATAAGTTTAAGCCATGGAGGAGGGGAGAATTTAAAGTTGTTCGGGCTATGGCATTCGCGTAGGTTCCCAAGGCCCTGTGGTGGAAATTTCTGTACTCATCCACCCTACACCCAACCAAATTGAGGTTACAGGCACCAGAGGTATGGGGTGGCTTCATGTCATGTTGGGATAAAACACGAATGCGATTCAATATTTGCACAGATCTGTGCACGAATGCGATTCAATATTTGTACAGATCTGAGCAAGAATATGAATCATGCACAGATGAACACACACTGTGTGTGTTTTGACATTTGTCATTTTGGAAATCATCAATTGCGACGTTTTCCACGTTTGAATATCTCATAAACTATTGTGCGACTCACACGATCTCACCCATATAGGTTCTTCAACCTTGCATAAGTCTCACCATAGGTATCGTCAAGCGTTTTAGAAAGTTTGATATATATTCTCTGCTGAATTTACATTACAAAAAAATTGCAACGGCAGCATCTCACATATGTTTTTGAAAGCTCTGCTGTACGGAAGTAAGGAAGTTGTGGAAGCTACTTCATTGCGCGCGGCGCATGCGTTGTACAGATGTGTATGTGTTCATGGTCATTATATATCAGACGTCTTCCGTGCTTTAGCTTCGAGGTTAACGCACCTGTCTTGAAATTTTTGACTCCACCGTAAACGCGTCATAAATATTTTTTAAGCTAGCTCAATAGTAAAATTGACATTCCTGATTCTGTCGCAATTCATTGTTTTTATCAATTCTGTTGAGATAAAAACAACAGCTTCCTTTATCACGGCTGTACAAAATATTTAAGCATGTTCTGGGAAGTAATAATTCTACAAGCCCGTTCTCAATAAATAAGACAGGTATCTGTGAACCCTTTTTTGACTTTGTCTGCCTTTTTGGACGAAAAAATTTTAATTACTAAAATGTGTCGAAAAGGAAGGAGCTCCTAACGAGTTAAATTCCTATCCTTTTGCAGTCATTTTTTCATATATTTATACAGTTTCGGTTATCTCAACAAACATTTTAATTTAGTAAGACGATATTTATACCAGAAATATAAGAGTATAAAGATGTTTTAACAAAAATATGTTTTTAATCTATATATTTCGTCAAAAAGGTGCAGAGAATATTCTCCCATTCATGAATTATTGAAATTTACAGCAACGCGTTGAATGCAAATTTTCGATAACAACGCACTCTCTACGATACAAAAGTTATTTAAATTACTACATAAGATAAAGTGTCATGAGACTCTAGCAAATTCATTACATAGTTGTATCAGGCATTTCTATCAGGTATTTTTTTCTTATAAATACATATTTTATAAATCAGTTGAGAAACTGTGTAAGCATAGTTCAAATATTGCCTAAGATACGAGTTGAGTTCGATGCGTAGGTTTCTGAATTTGAAAGTAGCTCTCCATTTTCAGAATATAAAATATTTTAAAATATGTATTATATTCTCAAAATGTATCAAGGTAGAGCGCATGAAAATTTTGAGGAAAGTATATTTTCCTGCAAGGATAGATTTGTTGTAAAATATAAATATTCTAATTTATAGGGTGATATTTTTTAAAAAAATCATGAAATATTTTATGCTTTATAACGAAATTTTCTGTGATCCTAAAATAAAGATAATAAAAAAAAATAAATTTTGAGAACTTTTCCGCATTCTATGCATGCTAGATAATATTTTTAAACTTTTTTAGTTAACAAATACTCTTATGAAAGATGTTAATGTTTTAAAGATATACTTTTGTTTTCTATCATTGTAAAAAAATTGAAACCAAATATCGTTTTGCAGATTTTCTTGTTTAGAAGAAAATTAATTCGAAAATTATTGTGTAAATTAAGTTTCTCAAAGATCAAATAGTTCAATTTTTAATCTTGATGTATATTTTACAAATAAAATTATAAGCATTTTCTATTTAACTAAAGTCACACTATATATAATTTCTTGACTGAAATGCTTAGTAAAAATCTTTTATTTTTAATACAAAGCTTAAGTAATGGATTTCAAACAGATTTAATTTAATAAATTCCTTCATGTGAAATTTAGAATATGTAAATTAAAAAAATTGTAAACGTAAAATTTTAAATAAAAAATGTAAATTTAAAGTTTAAAGTTTCATCTTTATGTTAGAGAAATGCATGTTCTATTTATTATGTACTAGAACTTTGGAATATAATTGATGCCTTTTGTAGAGTGCATACTTTAATGAAATATTATGAGGTAAAAATGTTATTTACATTACATAAATGAAAAAAAAAACAATCAGAGTAGAAATACTGATATATTGATTCTTTCAAACATTTCATTAATAAATGTTCATCTTCAGTCTCATTATGTGTGGAGGAAATAAATATTACCTTGATTGCCAGTATAAATTTCTTTGCAAAATTTAGGATTTTACTTTTGAATATTTAAAGTTTCCAAACGAAAAGGTCAGCCTGTGTACTGAAACTATAATAAATTCAACTACAAAAAATTTCTGTTGACACCATGTCTAAATCTTTAAAAGAAATATATTTTGTTTTAAAAAACAGAAAACGAAATTTTAAGTTAAATTTTTACAAATTTTACTATGCAAGAAAAAGTTAATCATATCCAAGATATTTTTAATGTGATTGCTTTTATATTTTATCGATAGAATATTCGATAATCATATTCAATATTGGGAAAATATGTTCAAAACTTTGGGTGAATTTTAAACATATGAGAAAACTTAATTGAAATTAGCTTATTAGAAGAATATATTAAATATATCTAATAATAGTGATGTAATTTTCAAAAAAGTTTTTACAAGAATTAAAGTCTAAGAATATATAAACTTTGTCATATTTTAAAAAAGTGAAAGAATGTATAGGATTTAAAATTTTCCTTAAATCTGATTAAAAATTCTTTCGATAAAATGATATTTCCAATAATAAAACCAATGACTTGTAACATTTTGAAACTTAAAAGACATATAAGAGACAATAAAGGGAAAGGACAGCATGATAACTTTCTTATCATACAACTTAATTAGACTCGTGTTTCATAAGATCCACTCTAAAGTGATACAGAAGGGAATGCGTCAACCGGTTGATTAATGGAAACATAAGACTATAAGAATGTTTTTATGAAGGATTAATGTAAAGGAATCAGTGATTAGAATTATCTATGATGAATATTCTCTAAACTTTCAAGATAAAATAATCAGTGATACAGAGGAGCAAACACACGAACACGAAGTAAGCTTTTTATCATTTTTCGAAGGAAATCACAGTCTTTTGGAAGTATTTTTGGGTAAGATATGTGTTCAACAGAAAAAGTGAACTCGAATGGTTGTTGTTGATATTGAAGCTAAATTTATTTAATATATGTTAAAGGAATTAAAACTTGAGTTTGTAAGAATAATGCCAGCACTTTTAAGTTTAAAAAAATAATTCGAATTTCCGCCTAATTTTAAAAGAGTTTGACGTTTTGTTATTCTCGAAACAGTTATAAACGGAATTTTAAGTTTCATTTCGGTAACTTATTCAAACCTAAGAGATTTTTAGTGTCATTGTATTTTTTTGATAGCCTATTCAATAATTGTGTTTGTTAATAGAAAAAATAAGCTCAAAAAGAAGAGTGAAGTTGAATTATGTAAGAAAAATAAATCGAAGCTGTTTCATTAGGAGAATTATTCTTATAAAACTGATTTAATTAAAAAGATTTTATATGAATTAGCTTTAAAGTAAACTTTTTATATTTAAGAAGAGAGAAAAAATGGATAATATTTTGAAATTTTCCTGAAAACAAATGAAAATAGAAATAATAAAATTAATGAAAATAAAATGAAAATGAAAATAAAAAAATGGAAATGAAAAAAAAGATAAAAAGAAAAAAAATAAATGAAAATGAAAAAATTTTCAAAATCTGAAAGAAAGATAAAAACAATCAATTCCTTATCTAAGAAGTGGTTGTTGGTGGAGGAGTTGGTGGCTGGTGGTCCACCCTCCTCCCGGTGCTCCATAACTTCCTTTTTCTTATCTACTGGCAGTTCTTTAAGAAACTTTTCCGCGATTAATCGCTATAACCTTTATTTAAAAAAATACTCATTGCAGCTTCCCTCATTTTTGAGTCAAAAATTTTATAAAGAATCTTTATTTTAGACTTACCAGTTCCATCTAAGTGTAAGTAAATAGCACTCAGTGCAAATCCATTAAAAAAAGGGTATTAAAGTGCTTCAATTTATCCTGAAACATTGTTTTGGAGCGCTGTAATTGGTTAAAAGAAAATTTATGCAAGATTTCCTTCTTCATTAATATACGCTTTATCACTTGTTTTGCAAGCGGAGTAAATAGGATCCCTTTAAAAGGCTAGTTAACAAAGTTTCACATCTTCCTTGGAGTTCTTTTCTGTTCGAAATTAGAGCTCTTTTTGACTCATTTATTTAGTTTAGTTCAGTATTTTTTTCACAATTACTCACAAACCAATGACGCATTTAATAAAAGATTAGACATACTGGGATTGTTCTAAATTATTTTATTCTATGAGTGGGTCTAATTCATGATATGATGATAAAAGCCTGAAGGGCCTCAAACCAACTCAAATTTGGAATCTTCTGAATATCCTACAAATGTGGTTCTTAATTTAACACAATTTTGTTACTGATTGAAATTATTTTACTTTTTGCATCAGGTTATCTTTGGTAATATGACTATAGCTCTGCATGTATCTAATTCATACTTAGATGGTAAACGTGAAGAGACTTGAAACGTGAAATCTTTCAGATCATGCAGTTACGGTTCGCACCGACGAAGCGCAATTTTTACTTTACTAAATGTATTAATTTTTGCATTAGATTTCCTTGGTTAATAATAGTTTACAGCTCAATTGGACTTATCCACTGTTATATGCTATAGATATAAGACAATCTCAAATTCTATATCTACTGCGCTTAGTGTAAATGCTATTCATAACGATAAAACAATTCTATACTGATTAAAATTATTTTTATTCTGTAGTTTAGATATTCTTTGATAATATGATGCCCCTTTGTATATTACAGCTGAAATAATAGATTCTTATTTTTTTCCCTTGAACTTTGCATAGTTTATTTGAAATTTGTTCCTGTTTACATTTGAATCATTCATCATTGCTTCTATTATATGAGTGGATATAATCCGAATTATATTTATATTATTTAGAAAAAATTATTTATTCAATTAATCGTATTTGTATTATTTATTAGATTTCCATGCATTTTCTTACAAGGTATCTAATAAATACGTGCTTCCGCGAGCTAGTCATCATTCACTTAATGAGATTTAGATCTCAATCAAAACAGTAGTTAAAGTAGCGTATGCTTAAAATTTCCCTCCAAATTCTTATAGCAGAGGATCTTTAACACTTTGTTACGAGCAACTATTGTACACCCCACATTAGGCTCACATGAATTTTTTTATATAAAATGTCTGAACTGTTGATTTTAAATTAAGGATTACACAAATATATTTAAGCTGTATTATTTTATTTTATATTCATATTATTTTCTTTCTACAATATATATATAGATATATATAATTCTCTTACGTAGGGACAAAAAAGGCTCGAATTTCTTAATCGCCGTTTGGCAATAGCTCGCAAATTTATTTTGTTTACAATGGCGGAAGGACCATAGCCAAATGAGTTTGTTTTTTGAGAGATAACGATTTTCTTTTTGAGTTAAATAGTTTGAACAAAATAAATTTAAGTCTTGCAGTTTCGATTAGGCAAATGAATGAACGTCTCCTTAATATGTCCTTTTTAATTGAAAGGTTGAGAATGGACTACTTCAACTTTAGATTACTCACATTATCTGAGTTTTAAAAACATAAATGAAGAACTAGAGAAAAATGTTGTACCTTTCTTGATTAAATTGTAACTGGAGCGAGTCTGTATACATGTGGGAAGTTTTCTGAGCAAAATAACATGAGTAAACTTAGGATCTTATCAATTTTAAAAAGCTGAAAATACATAATCATTATGGTTTCAATTTTGAAAAGTTAACATGAGCATGTTTCAAGCCACTTTTCTCTTTAAATCGTTCTTTTTTATGAAAAGGTTTGTAAAATGGGTTATATCATCTCTTCACAACTTAAATTTTCTGAGATTTAACACATAAATAACTGCCCAGAGAGAAAATTTATATCTTTCTTGGTTAAATAATAATTGGAATGAGTACGAATACAGGTGGAGAAGCTTTTCTCAGCAACATTTCATTGAAAATGGGGGCATGTTTAAAATTTTGGCGGAATGAAGTAAGAGCAAATAAAACTGTTGAAGATATCGTCAATTATGTATGAAAAAGTTTTAAATGACTGATTTCTGATTGATGTAAATAATTTTAATTTTTAAACATCTTAGAATTATATATATTAGCATTCAGATTTCTTTCTAACGTTTACATATGGATCTCTGTGCTACCAGAAGATTTTACTTTTAGTAATTGATGTAAAATTACTTTTAGGAGTTCATGCAATTTCAGATAATTTATATTTACTTTCAGTAATTAATGTATTTAAAATTTCCTATAACTAGCAGAAATTCATATCTGTATGGTGAGCGAGCGAAGCGAGCTGGGATCTCAAAAGAATCAGAACGTGATTCTTGGGGTTGGGGAGCGGAACGAGCAGGGAGTGTAACCCCTTAGTTGCAATATAAAACGTCTAGCATTGTGTAAGAATACGAAAATGTCGACGGAGAACATTCCCATCGGCTTAGTCCCTTTACGTTTGCCCAAGCTCTAATTTCGTAACAAATTATAGAATTTTTAAAAAGTGACAACATAATTCAATAAAAAATGACAAATAATCCATTAATAATTGTTCCGTCTACAATTAGATGCATTAATACAACTTCATACGAGATAGTGTAGAAAAATCAGTTAACACTTTAACCCTTCAACCGGCTGAAACGTAGAAAGACGTTCTATGATGACTATTCTAAAACCGGCTCCGGCGTAGAAAGTTTCTCTCTGTTTATTACCCAAAAACACACAGGCTCCGAAACATTTGCGTTCTTCATTTAGCTACAGAGAAACGTTTTCAAAGCATTCAGCTGAAACCTTTTTGCCGTTCAAAGGGTTAAGGACGTCCGTACAAGTAACGCTAAGAGAAGCCGGCAAGTCCGCGTGACACTCGTCCTCAAAGGGTTAAGGGGCTAAAGGTAAGCATAACCTTCTGAAAGTTAAGGTGTTTCCAGAAAAAAAATGAGAATTCTGTTTTTGCCATGATGATGGATATCAATAAAATGTTTGAATAACTTTTCAGTTGAAGTCTACAAATAGTTAAGGGGACATACGACTCTTAAACCTCGAAAAAATGGTGGAAAAATGTCAAATTCGATACAATATATCTCTGAAACAGTGCAATTCACAAACCCACTTTTTTAGAAAAATATCTGTTCTTTCTCTTATAATACACACATATTCAAACCTTCATATTGGTATGTATTTATTTGAAAGAATAATAAATATGGGTATAATTTTTGGAGAAAAATGAGATAGTCACTTTGCGCGCATGATTAAGGATAAAATATTTATCTAAAGATAATATTTTGGGAATTTGAGTAATCCAAATATTTTGTTTAAGAAACTGAACCACAATTTATTAATATTTAAAGTTAATTTCTATTTTATATACCAATTTAAAATAAAAATGTTAAAAATAGTTAAAATTTCAACTTTCTAACCCTCCCCCAAAACTTCTTTGGAGAAATATGTACAAAAATGTGGTTCAATTTGTAGAACATAGCAAAATACATTTTTGGTAAACATTTTATGTAAAAATATTCATTAGTTCTTGAGAAATTGTGCGCGCAATGTAAAAAAACAAATTTTGAGATATAGCGCTTTAAATATATGGCCATATTCACTAATCACGTTGAATAGCTTCATAACTTTCATAATTATGGGAATCTTTTAACGCTGATTGTTTTAAATTGTACAGAAAAGACAGGGTTATACTATATATATTTTTTTTTCATAAAGTCGAAAATATTTGAATTTAACAGTCATAGGTCACCTTAACAGTCTCCTTATTTTTGCACTCTTTAATTTAACTTGACTTGTTAATATTTGCAAGGATGAAAAATTTGTAATCAATTTTGTAATCAATTTTCTCTGATTTCTTGATGTGGTGGAATTTTATTTATTTATTTTTTTACAATTATCCCAAATAGCAAAGGATTTTCAACAATATTGCTACAATATATTCACGATATATAGTAGCATTCAGAATATCGACCAAGGTCATAACAATATTGTGAAATAACTTTGTAGAATAGAGATGAGCTCTCGATGAAAGCGCACTACTTTAATGTATTCAAAAACTTAATGTTATCTGTTAATAAATTAATTTCAGTTTTGATTCTGAGAAAGTGGCGCCACTTGATAGTGAGTTTAAGAAAGAAATGATTAGAAAATCCCATAATATTTATAATAAGAAATTATAAATTTAATTAAAAATGTAGAAAATAATTGAAGTAAAAAAAAGAGTTGATTAACAAAGGTATGTATTAAAAAGGGTTAAAAAGTATTTTTTGTTAACTAACTGAAAACTGTCGGGTTGTTTACACTATTTTTTTATTTTCATCATAAATTCATCTCATTTTCGCTGCAATACGCTTTTCTGACACAAAACCAACATCGGTTCTTATGATGAAAAGTTATAGCATTAAAAATTGAAGTCAAATATCCGCAGGATTAAAAAATATCATTCTCTATGCATTTTATTTATGATTACACAAAGATATCATTTACTGCGAAATCATAGCCGACGTTTCTCTGGTGTCTTTTCATCTAACGTCTATGATTTATTGTGTTCGTAACAAGGAGTAGAGAGAAGATGAGTTTTTATGTTGGTGAAACAATCACTCTTGTTCCTGATGAAAAATATGGCACTCTTGTCAAGAAATAATAGACTAGCATATGAATAGAGTGAACATTTCACCTTAACTGAAAATTGCTCATTTCTCAAACAGATCCTTTCAGCTACGCTGGCAGGAGGAATTTGTTCCTGTCATACATTTCGTGTTGATACATTTTAGAAGAAAAGAGAGCTACTTTAGGATATTAAATAAGATGACCAGACTTTGGAAATACTGTGCTTCATTTTAAACCTCAAAAGCCCTATTTTTTTAAAAAAATTGAATTAAAAAATGTTTCTTGGCTTTCATTTCTTGAATAAAACATTGGAAAAAACTTTAAAAAATCCCATTTTGTCTTAAGCATGGTTTATGGCTAATAAACCGTTGGTTACCAACTAGCAATACAGAGCTTTATTTCAAAAATAAATTTCCTTCATAAAATTCCATGATATTAATTCCATAAAATAACTAATAATACGGATAAGGAATTTCCTTCAGCATTGTGGAACAAAATATGTTATTGTCAAGCGCATAAACAATTCAAAAAAAGATGCAGCCTCAAGTGAAAAACAAAAATTTATTTTTATTTTTTATCAGCACTCACTCTACAATTTATATGTCGTAAATTGATTTAATAAAATTTTCAATAATGTATCCTATTAGCAAAAACAGACATAAGAGATTCAGTCTTATTCTTAAGGTTTTAGAAGACAAAATTGGCTATGTTGCTTAACTCTCTGGACCCGGCTGGAGTGAGAATTCCAGTACTTCAGAAACTGAAGTAAATTTTCGTTCAAGAAAAAAGAATGAAATCCTACCTTTCTTTACAGAAATTCCAGGAGGACGACACCCAAGTTTCGGTGATCAATTGTCAACAAAAACAGGAACCACTTTTCTCCACTCAGGCGCCTGAAACCGCCTGAGTCCGGCCTCTGTCGAATGGGGCGATTTCAGGCGGAATAGGGCTCATAGAGTTATAGAAAATACTGGGCATTTAAAGGTTCACAGGATTATGAGAAGAGAAGTAGTTGTTGGTAGATGAGATAAACGAAAACTAGTACGTATCGTTCTTTATATTTCCCTTGACTATTTTAGGGTGACCCTTTACAAAGAGATTTCGCAGAAACCTCTTAATTTTCAACGACGAACATTTTTAATAAAGGAAATGATATTGTCTTTTTCTAAAATGAATTTCATTTCATATTGCGAGGCGGTAATAATTGCAATCACTACACTGGCATGTATATTTATTAACTAGTTTGTAAAGAGCAAAAAAGTAATCTATTATGAGGAGCTGGAACCCTAAGTTCGTTAGCCCTAACCCTGTTACCTCGATGTATCTTTTCTCAAAATCTGTTATAGATTCATGTTTGAAATTTTTTATACAAGTACATCTTTCTCATTATACTGAATTAAGCTTCTTAGAACACATTTGAAACTTTATTTTTCTTTTTTTTATTTCTTTTGTGTCAAAATAGGGTAAAATTTCACTATGTCTAATTAAATATTTTGTAAATTTATAAAAAATTACAAATTAACCAAAAGCTCATTTCAGTATAATGTGAAAGGTGTACTTTACTTGTATAAAATGTTTCAAACTTGTATCTATAGGAGATTTTGAGAAAAGGTATATCGAATTGGCAAATTTCACAGTTTTTGTTTTGACACAAAAAAATTCGTAAAAAATAAATTTTAATTGAAAAAAAATCATTTCAGTATAATGAAAAAGATGCACTTTACTTGTATAGAAAGTTTCAAACATGAATCTATAAGAGAATTTTAGGAAAGATACACCGAAGTAACAGAGTTAGGGTTAGTAGACTTATGGTTCCAAATCCCCTTAAATAACTAAATTAAATATGTAAAAATATCTAAAAATAATTAATGTAACTTAGATTAAAATTACGCTAACGATACTGACGAAGTAGAGTTATTCAAACGTAGACAGAAAATAATATTTCATTAAATATGCAACATTCTTGAAATAATTAATATTAAAGTATCTTTCCACTAGGAGACAGGGGGTCTCCATGTGAGCATAAATTGACCCTATTCTCGAAAAAGAATAACTTACAACGATCTTACTTTGTGTAATAATTACTTAAATCTTTCATTAGCATGGAAGCTGTTGTGAAGAAAAATTCTGAAATCGAATATTTAAGTCTGTTAAAAAGAACACAGAATTGTAACAAAAATGGCCATTAAGAAAGATGTTGCTCCTGATTGGACTTACGTTCGAAAGGAAAGCTATTTACTTTGCTTATAAAGCAGGTGATAAAGCATGAATTAAGGAAGAAAGAAATCTTGCATAAATGTTCTTTTAACCAATTAAAATACTCTAAGAATAACGATGCGGAATAAATTGAAACGCTTTAAACTACCTCATTTAATGGCTTTGCACTGAGTACCATTTGCTATTACATAGCGGAACTGCTAAGACTGAAATGAATTTACTTTGTAAAATTTTAACATAAGTTCATTTTTTTATCAATGTTTCAGCGATTAATCTCCGAAAAGTTTCTCAGAAAACTGCCTAAAATAAATACATTAATTCTGTATTTACGATGCAATTTTCGTATTTTTTCAAATTACTCTCTGTTTACTTAATGTCACATGTCAAAAACGTTTTTAGTTAATTAATTCTTGGAGCAAGAACAAATAAAAAATTAACTTATAGTGCAAAAACTAGCTAATTAGTATCTACTGCGTCCTAATTTTAATGACTTCACATTTCTCTGCATATATTCTAGAACAACATTTTTTGTGCAGTGATTTTACCTCTTACTAGCAGACAAGTTTTATGTACTTAATTAAGAAACTATCTGATGTGAACTGTCTTCACTGTTGGCCATCTTGTTCTAAATTGCAAGGTTGTAGCAGTTTTTACAGCCAGTTTATGTACTTTTTTCCGCTTACAAAATGTTTTTAAAGACATAAAATTAACTTCTTTATAAATGGGGAAAGCTGGAATAAAACAATTTTTGCTTATTTTGATGATGCTTATTTAATATGCGCCTCAAAACTGTGAAATATAATTAACTGTGTAATATATAATTTTATATGAATAAGAAATATCATAACAATAATTTTAAAAAATGATTTTGATAAAGTTAGTGCGGCTTTTTTTATGTTTTATAAGCAAGTGATAGGGAAACAATTAGTTTATTTGAAATAAGTATGCAATGAAAAAGGCAGTTTTCTCTCATATCGATACAAAATAGTGCATGTTAAAATGAATGTGTTAAAAAACCCCAGTTATTCTGAGGCTGATGTTCTCATAAAATCTATTAAATTCGTCTGATGATCAAAGTTAAACTTTTATTTAATTGGACTGGTTCATGTTTGTTAACAACAGACGAGTTACTCCCGTCCAGCGGCAACGCGCAGGAAAAACATGACTAATCCGTCCGCCACGACAATTAATCGGGGACTTTTTTAAAAAAACTCACACCGGTCCGGCCTACCAGAAAGGGTGTAAGGCCTTTAGCAGACCGGTGGGGAAATATAAAAGCAATACAAGAATATCAATATGACATGACACACACAAAATCATCACACACACAGCATAGAACGTTACAAACATTGCAAAAAAGGGACAACAACAAAATAAATAAAGTAACCCAAAATACACACACACACACACAAACCAAATACACCACTGAATCGATATTACACTTGGAGAGAACCATAAATTAATTGAATTTTGTTTGATTTTTATCACCAGATCTGGAACCAAAATTAAAAATATTCAAAACATTCAAAAGGAGGAACCCCCAGCGTGCATCCAAATGAGCAAAACGCAAGCAGAAGCGCAGCGCAACACACCCGTGAAAAGAAGGAGGCAATAGAATTTTTTGTAAAATATCAATAAAATTCCCACAAAAGAGCGTCAAAAACAGACCCCGTAGCCTCTTACCAGTCCAGAAAACAATAAAATCCATCCAAGTACAAGTCAGCCAAGCAATGAAAATACAAGAGCAAAATGATCAAATTTTAAAACTAAAAAGGGTAAAAACAAGGCTACCAATTGGGATTCCCCAAGGGTGAATGCTCAATAAAATGTAGGACATTAAAACATTTTAATAAGTCCAGTATTAACCTAAAAACAATATAATCAGTTAAAATTAACTACGTAATAAAGTGCTAAAAACTTAGGGTACGGCGCAGGGACAACCCACTTAAAATTTTCTTAATCAGTAGTGTTGAGGTAAACATTAATCGGGCACTGTGGTCTCCGAATTATAGTCCCCATTAAGAGCAACTCATACGACAACCCCTCAGTTAGAGTTAGATCTGTCATCGGTAGGGGAAACTCGACCCGCATCGTTACTATATCCAACCAGAAAGCGAAACTTATTCCTAAATCTGAGATGATGCCTAAAGTGAGAATTTCATGATTGTTTAGACAGAAATCTATGATCTATTTTGCCGTTTTAAAATTTTGGATGCTTTTTCCTCCTTAATGACACGACATTTTCACAATGAATCATATAACAAAGACTTAAAAGTTAAAATAATAATTAAAATAAAAATATATACTTTTAAGTACATTATTGAAAAAGTGTTTCTATAAACTTTCATCATTTTTTATTCATCTTTTTATTCATCAAAACAAGCTAATATTTTCTTCATTTCTTGTCTTGTAGCTATATTACTTTGTACATTGGAATAATCTACTGTCGCCAAAACTCTTAGCCCTTTTTCAAATGAGCCGATATCTTCTGTCAAATATTTTTCTGACGAATCTGGATCTGGTATGAAGTGATGGCTTCTATATCAGTGGTTTGCTCATGCCATTGTAAAATGTCATAGGCTTAGCTTTAAAAGTCCAACAACTCATTAACATCTGAACACGCTATGTATATTCGCATTATATTACAATTAGTAAAATGTCAAAAGTTTTCTTTTACCTGTCAGAAAAGGACTCGAAAGCTTCTATTCATCCTATTGAGAGAAGGTTATCCGTTAGTTTATTTTGGCGAAAGCAGAATAATACATCATCACAAACAAGCACAAAATATGAACATCATACAAAATCACTAAGTAAGAGCAAGAGGGATAGTAAAAATAATATACAAGAAAAACTGGAAGTAGAGCGCAAAGCTACCAAGTGTCACTCTTGGATATCAGAGTGTTTCAACAACATCACTACCAACAATTTACAAATATAATATTCTCGCAATATTGACAATTTCTTCTATTACATCAATGGCATGCTGAATTTCTGGTGTTGTTTCCAGCTCCTTTTTGGAAAAGAATGAAAATGTGACTTTTTATATCGTTTATTTGCAGTTGTATCGTGCCTTAAAATTGGAAATTTTTATTTGAGAAACGGAAAATAATTATCCACATTAAAAGAATTTTGTGTTAGTTGGGGTATTACTGTACAGTGTGACTGCGAGAGGAATGGACGTCTAAGAAGCGTTACTCCATCAATCTTGAAAGAAATTTTTTAACACAGAAATAATCAGCATAAAATACCATCTTCATGTACTTATGTGTAGAAATATTGGTATTCAAGTAATGACAGTTTTGAAGTTTGGAAGAATTTTCCTCCACTCTTCATAGATTTCTTTGATTCTATTTGTTACAAAAATCGTCCAGTGGGTGTACTTGAATATAGTCCAGCAAGTAGGATAATAAATAAATGATCTTTATTCCACTAATATTTCAGAAACTTGTAACAAAACTTATTAGCACTTTTATAAATTAATAACTTAATATCCGAACACGTTGAAAAGTCGATTTTCGACCAAAATTCCCATTTTTTAATTTTTGATGATTTGGATAGTTCATTCATTTACCTTTTTAAAACATAGTTACTTTTGTCGGTACGTTAATTAGAAGATGAGATATTAATTGTTTTATAACAAACAGAAAACCGGAAGTGGGCGTTTAATTAACCTGAAGTTGTCATTTAAAGGACAGAATCCTGTCAAAAATCCTTTTAAACTGCATTTTTTCAAGTTAATATGATGTTAGTAAATTTTTAGGAATTTTTCTTAAAGTTTAGATACTTAATTTAAGCGCGTGGCAAAACTAAAATTTGATTTTTCTCAAAACTAGAAGTTATGCATAATTTTCACATTTCAAACATGATAACTCAAGATATTATCATTCGATTGTTCTGAAATTTTGTGAACACTTTCTTCAAATATGTCTCCAGTGAATGTACTAGAATAATGTATATTGTAACAATATTTTTTTAATTATGGTCTTTTATCTGAAAAATGACATGAAAAATTTGCTGAAAATCTTATAATGATTGTTCGATTAGCTCTAAAATTTTTATTTATACAAAGAATGTTAAGATTCTAGTACAAGCACTAGTCCATAATATGTAGTTTATTTTAGTATTAGTTTTATTTGAATTATTACAAAAGTTTGACCTCTAGAATGTTTGAAGTTTTTGGGAATTTCCTCTAAAAAACAGCAGAAATTCAAGATTTTTGTAAATTTATAATAATTTATACTCAAAATTCATACTCTAATATTAATCTTCATTAAATTCGAATCTAAAAAACATATTTTGGTGTTTATATTTCACAATTTAAAAAAAAGTGCTCCGAACGTGTTCGGATACCTTAAGTAGACAGCAGATCACTAATAAAACTCAGCAACAGCACTTACAGTAGCGTTGAATGTCTATCAGCTCAGCAATTTGCACTGCGGTCAAAGATCCAAAGACGACTGACTTCTTGTTTGAGTATCTTGATTTTTATACTTTTTCCAACAGGATGTGATATCATATAGATTTCTCTCGAAGGGTCTTGATATTTCCGTTCCTAATAAAGATAGAGCCATATTTCTTGCACTTTCTAGAAGCTTCGTCTGTCGCTAAAGTCCCCATGTTAATTGACAAAGTCGGAGTAAATTTGCTTGGCTTCCAGTAAAACCTCTGTAACGCTCTCTTTCTTGTCATAAGATTATCATGTCAGGGAAACAACTTTACAGCTTTGTAACATATTTCTCATGACAACAACATTCGGACTTAGATACAAGAAAAAATTCAAGGCTGTCAGAATCAGCTTTGCAATCTCTATCGTAAGGACTTGGCAGGGCTTATGAACAGAGCGAAACATCACCTATCGAATCAGATTTTTAATTCTCGTGCTCTTTACAGACTGAAAATGTGATGTGCAACTCACTACAGGAAGGCAAACTAGCTTCCTCGGGTAATTTTTACTCTCGAACAACAGCACTGTGTGTTCACATCGTAATGTATTATTTACTGTTCAGCCTATACAATGAATTTCAAATTTTAATTCGCAAAGTTTGCATGCTTTTGAAGCTACATTATCTAAATTACTAGAAATTTTTCAATGTTCATATTTTTTCTTGCAGTTTGAATCAATAATGTTACATTGTTTTTATGTGCATTGTTCATTTATCTGAAATTTTTAAAATCAATTCTCAAACTTTGTAATATCATGATTTTTAGTCTTGAAGCAATTTTAACATTTGGTTTGACACTCTTATCTTCACGCCGAAAAAAATCAATCGATTTTATCTCTGACAGAGATCTGCAGCTTGCTCCGTGTGCGATGATTATTATCATTATGATCTTATAAGTGATAAGATCTACTATGATACAGTTTGTCCGTGTGCGATGATTATTTGTATACTGTAATGTTTCCTTCCGCAGAGCTTAATTCCCTTGAAAAAAAAAAAGTTTACAGCCCTTTTTTGATGTGGCGTTTAACAGCAGGGAGAATTTGCACCTGGACATCGCTAACGAGACGGGCGCAAGGAGAAGGACTTCACCACAGAGGGCCGCCACAATGTCGAGAATAAATCACTGTCTGGACATTAGCGACACCTTTTAGTGATTCCTGAATAGGCCAGTGGTGACGAAACTCAAGAACCTTCCCAAAATAAGAGGTGGTTCCCTCGGAAGGTGAGTTGTTGGTCAGCAGAGTACAGGTGTCCGAGGGAAGATGGAGGGCTTCACACCCACTTCATCCACCCCTGAAAGTGAATAAAACTGAGGAACAGGGAGAAAAGGGAATTTTTTTTGGAGGACTCTCAGGCAAGTTCAAGCTCCGGGGTACTGAAAGAAGCTGTGTGATCAGCGGTTGAAAGTCCCCGACTGAAGGTCGGACTTTGATGAACAACGAGAATCATCGGCTCTTGGAACTTGCGAGCACTCTTGGAAGTCTCGTGGTTTGAGAGTATCGTTGATGAGTGGAAGTTATCCATCCGATGATTGCTAGTCTTCCTGTTCATTTCATGGAACTTTGGACGTTTTAAGAACTTTGATTTTGTTGATTGTTTGTAAAATAATCATATTTAATCAGACTTCTCTGCGAGGAAGTGTCTCTTAATTATTGCTGTGTAGTGAATAAAGTACTTAGGCCAGCCTAAAGTTGAATTATTTGGTCCATAGGTAGAGACTGTTACAATGCATATATGATCTCATATAAGGAGATAAGATCTACTATATGTGTTATCTGATATGATGCATTTTGTAGATATATATGTTCTACAAGAATTTGCAGATGATTTCTTGGCTCACAGTTTAACTTCGGCTGGTGTCAACAACGTTCAGTGATAGGCCGATGCGTTCTACCCTTTCTTGTCGTTTGGGTGTATCGAGTATTGCCATACATTTGGTTGAAGAAAAGACAAATCATAGTCCGATTTTTTTTT
Organism: Araneus ventricosus; assembly: GCA_013235015.1. NCBI lineage: Eukaryota > Metazoa > Arthropoda > Arachnida > Araneae > Araneidae > Araneus > Araneus ventricosus. The sequence continues at coordinate 9,989 of BGPR01003100.1, read as the reverse complement.
TTTTATGTGAGGTAAGCAGTTAGCTTGAAATATCTAAAATACTTTCACAAAAGAAAATTGCTTCTTCACCTGTTTGTTGTTTGTTAGACACTACGATGAGGATAGTGAAAATTCAAGAAATGCATTTCAACTGTAAGGTACAAGAGATTCATAGATACGAGAATATTTGTAAAATAGTGCCTTTAGCCCTAGGGCATTAAATTAATTCTTGTTAAAGACAAGCTCTCTCAAAAAAATGTACTGAAGCTTACATTATATTTTTCTAAATTTCATATTTTTAGCGAAATATTTATTAATAAATTAAAATATCTTCAATCATTACCAACAATATACGTATTTAAAAATAATTGAACATATTTGAACATTAAAAAAATTTGAGCTCTCTTCTGAGACAAAAAAGACATTTGATTGTGTCCAAAGAAAGGAGAGAATTCAATAAAATTAGGATTTCCAATTATCATAAACGAACTGTTGGCAGATTCCTTTTATTTTGGTTGTTATAAAACAAAGAACGAATTATCTAGATTATTAACAAAATGTTCAATAATCGACGTTACATATTAAAATTTATGTGTAGAGGTAAATAACTACAGAAATGCTATCTAACATCGTTTCTCAAATGACAACAAGTGTTCAACAAGTGAAATAATTTAACAAGATATGTTAAAAATTAAACTTTGAATTAAACAGAATGGCGCAAAAAATGCAGCAACTTCCAATAAATTACACAAGAGAGATATTTAATTACAAATAAAGAAGATACAGATGGAACAGAAGAAGTAAACAATAGTAATAACAATATACCTTTTGCGCGTAACGCAGCAGCATCCACTGATTGCATCAACAATATTTTCTATATTCAATTAATCAATTAAGACAGACTCAAACAACAAAAATAATGCTTCAATAAAAATTATAATACGAAAGATTAAAGAAATAAAATGGAAAAAATGGAAGAGAACTCGAATGGCGAACTTTTTGAAATTGCCAATCTCCATCGGAGCTCTAATATCGATAAATTTTCTGTCAAGGGAATGACTTAATAGTCAAATAATATTCCCTCTGCGGCCTGAATTTATCCAGTAATTGAAATAATGTAGGAAAAACCCTTCTTAAATATAAAAAAAACTTCAGAAAGTTGTTTATAATGCATTTGTAAGATTAATTTTATCTTCTATTTCTTTATTGGATTTCTTAAAGAAGACTTTCTGAAGTTTTTCTTATTTAAGAAAGTTTTTTTCCTAGATTATTTTAATTATTGGATAAATTCAGGCTACAGAGGAATATTATTTGACTATAAAGTCATTCCCTTGACAGAAAATTTATCCATATTAGAACTCCGATGGCGAGTGGCACTTTGAAAAAGTTCGCCATTCGAATTCTCTTCCATTTTTTTCCATTTTATTTGTTTAATCTTAATTAATGTATTATAATTTTTTATTGAAGCTTGATTTTTGTTGTTTGATTCTATCTTAATTGATTAGCTGATTATAGACAATATTGGTGATGCAATCACTGGATGCAGCTGCGTTGCGTGCAAAAGGTATATTGTTATCACTATTCTTTACTTCTTCTGTTTCTTCTGTATTTTCTTTTTTGTAATTAAATATCGTTTCTCAAACACTGAATCAAAGAAATCAGCTTACGAACGAATTTTCAAAACACAAATTGTCTTGCCTAACGTACTGTGTCTCCTGTTATAAACTTTCAAATTGAAGAGATCCAGCAACATATTATGATGGAAAGCTTTCGAGCTCTGTAGGGTTGTAGAAGCTGGTTATAATTATCGTATTGTGCATATGAGAGCGAATATTGGCTAGGCACGATATTTCAATTGCGTATGAATCGATCTTTTTGGAATTTAATTATATCTCTGAAATCTTATGAATACTATATCCATGATTGTTTAAAAAATATAAATATAAATAAGAGCTATCTGCTTCTGAACTGAACATGAAAAACGGAAAAAGACGTTTGCACCGCTCGGAGGGTTAATTCTGTTCTTATAGCTTTTATGGTTATTCATTGCACGAAAAAGTTCGCATTGAGTGTTGTTTGAAATTTTCGAAATTTTTTTCCTGTATTCCCAAAAGTTTGTTGCTTTTCTTTCTTCCCAAGTTTATACTTTGAATTGTGTGTGTATATATATATAGTTAAATATATCAATTAATCAAAGCATGTGTTATATTTTCAATATATACAAATATTAATCTAAAAATTAAAATCAGATTACCTTATCAATAATCACACAACTGAAATGCCAAAGATAGTTTGATTAACGACTATTACACTATGAAAAAGACAGACTAAAAATGGAATTTAACAATCAAATGCTTATCAGCCTTGGGAACTGATATGTCGCATTAATCTAGATTTGTGACGCCAACCCTTTCCGAAAGCCAATTGTTGGAAAAACGAAAAAATACGGGAATAAATCCCAAAATCTTTCAAGATTAGAAACGAGAAAGTAAATAACTTATAACATACCAATTCATATATATATATATATATATCCAAGCTGCTATATTAATTGTTGCAAACTCCATGTACTTGGTTTGCCTATTTCAATACTTTTAATAACAACAGAGTTTTTTTTACTTGTTGACATATAAATACTTAAACTTGATTTTTTGTTCATGGTATCTTTAGTATTTTCAATGTTTTAGATTTTATTTAAAATTGATGTGTTGTTCAAATAATGACTTTTCAGCATAGAATTTGATTCTTGATATGTTTTGTTTACTTTATTTCTGTATGATTATTTACAAGTTATATTTGGATTTATATTATATATATAATATATATATATATATCCAAAATGTAAAAATGAAAACAAATTGTTACTAAAATATTAAAAATCTATCCTTCTGAGTGTACGTAAAGAAAATGTGAAAAAAACACGTTTTGAGTACTTATTTTATTTGCGGTTTTTCATGTTCCCAATTAGTAAGTTCTGAAAGAAATTTTTCGGCGAGTGAAAAATTTCCTTGCTTCTATTGTGCATAACACATAATTTAACTCAGAAAGTTAAAACTATAGTATCTTCTCTTTTTCTGCTTATTTTTTTACTATTTAACGGTTGTTTGGAAGATTCTATAATATTTCCAAAGAATTTTAACGTACGAATTTAACCTCAAGCTTTTGATGTGTCTTTAACCACCTGAGTTTTCCCATGGCATGAAATTTGCTCTTTTTTTATATATGCTGAGAGTAATCAATAATAACCAATGAAAATCATTAAATAATAAAGTAGAGTGGTTATGTTTCTATCTTAGAATTTTCCTCCAATATAGAAAACATTCCATTTTCCTTTATTCATCGCGGTAAAAGTTTAATAGAGCATTGTGCGTGATATATCATATTGTGAACATCGCGATATTTCAAAACTTCTTCATTCGAATCAGTCTTATACGAACACAAAATTTTTGTGCTTTCAAAAATAATTTTTATTTGACTATTCAGAAAGTAACCTAACATAACCTCATGGGAAAATTATCAAATTACTAATTACTTTTGTATTTCGAATTAAGAGACTTCTTGCTTTTCATAGTTAAAATGATGATTCAGGCTTGTAAGAGCACCTAAACGGAAAAATATTTTCACATCCGTTCTTTCTGATATGAACTTCAGTAAGTGATGAATAATTATGAAATCCTGGGACTTTTATTTAGTTATATTGCTTCCATCATAAAGCGGCATTCATTTGTAATCATCTCAATTTTTATGATATTAGATACTCAATTCCTTATTTCTCACCAAAATGTTAGCGTTCCGAGTTTTAATCTACATACCAAGAAAATTAAAGAAAATACCTTAAGCCTGCTCTAAAAGATTTTGTATTTTTCAACAAACATTGTGTGAATCGGTTTAAATTTATGCAAGTAATTTAGAAAAAAAAATAGTTTTCATACTTTAATTGAAAATGAATTTCTTTCAAAACATTAATAATTTAATTGAAGTTCCTATACTCAGTTCTATTGGTGTTCTAGTCAAAAATATAGTAAGTTAATAATTTTATTAATTATTTGTTAAGTTATTTTTTAATAATGTAAAAAAAGAAATTATTGCGATAGAATGGGAGAACTCTATGCTCATGGTTGAGTTTTACTTTGAACTTTTTATTACAACTTCTTTTCTATACTATTTTATTGATTCTCCTGTAAAATTATTTGGCCTTCGGCAATGTGTGGCACTCCATTCTTAATAACAAATGAATGATTCATTTAATAAACTAATCCAGCCTTTTAAATTCTTTTAAAAATCTGTATCTACTTCGAGAATTCTTAATCTATTCCTAGTTAGAGCATGATTAATAGTTTTATAAAGCACTCATTTCAATATTGTAATTCTCGTAAAACCACATACCATTTCTTTCGAGAAAAAATGACACCTTCCTACAGAGGGAAAAAAATTATTCTCGCCCTGTCTCAAGAGCTAATTTAACATTCAAGACGGAGAAACCATCTTAAAAAAAGAATCTCTAACGGCGATTCATTAAACATTCATCAAAGTCGGAACAAAAGTTCTGTATCAAAGTGGTACTTTTAATCTCATGTCTCAACTATGTCTGGAATTTGTTCTTTAATGAATCATTATCAAAGGATTTCTTACTCGATTCGAATATCTTTGTTACAAGCACTTTCCTTTGTGTGTTAATCGTTTTCTCTAATTCTTCAGACTCAACCATTTAATGCATTTTTTGTATTTTAATGAAAAGCATTAGTATACTCCTAGTTTTATAAGAGCAAGATTTAAAGAGTAATCTATATTAATGATTGTTTTTAATCTTGCTACGTTTTACCATTTCATTCATTTACTTCAATTTCTAAGAAATCTTTCCGCTATAGTGCCTCAAAATTGATGTTAATTGGGAAAAGAATGTTTTATTTATATTCTCTCTATAAGTATTTTTTTATTTTAAGCGCTCGGATTACGTTACTGAATATTTATATCGATTACTTGCTAAATACCGAAGCTAACTATTATAATGATTTATTGAAATAAAGGATGAAATAAATTATGATTTTTAATCGTATATTTCGTTGCGATGTTATGAAAGTTATATGTTCTTTTGAATAAATATAAAAAGCATTTTCTAAATAAATATTGGAAACATTTTACAATTGAAAAAAAATCTATTTTTTTCTTTTGACTTTCTCCGATAAGTTTGAAACGAAGAGTAAGTACTGAAATCGTCAACATTTGTTATTTTTATTATTTGGTATTACTTAACTAATTATGAAGAATATAATAAGAAATTATTTTTAAATAGTATATAAAGTGATAAATTACTAGATAGAAGTTCATTTATCAGTAAATATTATTTTAAATATATTTTGCACGTGTTTTTAATTTTAACATTTAGTTGGAGAGGCTGGCTTACGGAGTAAGCCTGCTCCCTCTCCCTCCAACTTAATAGGAAACATCCCCCGAGTACAAAGATTTTAACCAATTCGTTCATTCGAAGGATGTACTCTTTTTAAAGCTTTGAACTGTTTCCAAGTATAAAATAAAACTCCGACTGTAGTCGGATTCTTTCTATTCGAAAATAGTCTTCCCTAACATAAACTGTTGCTATAGTAATGTCGCTTTCCTGCTTGACTAATCTTATGTTTGGGAAGAGAGTTTTACAGGGGTAAGTATGGGATGGTGGAGCCTGGACCCCTAACCTTGGCGACCATTTCCACGAGAAAAATTGGCGGCCTTGGCGACAAATCGATGATTCCAGAAAATGCAAACCTTTTCCCGATATCTATAAGGAAAGAAAATACGCTTGAATGTACCTAAAAACTCCATGTGACGTCACGGCCTGTCGGGGAGAGTATTTAAAGGCCACGCTTAGATCAGAGTGTTGATCGGTTGGAACGACTTCGGAGCTTCGTCTGCAGTGCGAGCTAGAAAGCTGGTGAGCTGAGCGCTATTGAAAGTGCTGTTATTAGTGATTCGCCGACTGTTTGTAATGCTTAATCTCAAAGTACTCAACTATTATTACCTTTGAATAGTTGTCTGCTTACGTTGCTAATCTATGCAAGATCTATTGTTTCCTGTTACCTGTGCTTCACGTTTTATCGTATATTTTTAAATAAAACTTCATTCTCCATTATCTTGTGTGTTGGACTGTTTACACTTTACACCCACAGAACGATTTTAGTAACAATATTTTAGTTTCGTTTAATTTTCCGAGTTAAAGAGATGTAATACACAGCTGATTCTGTAAAGGATTTTATTGATGATATGTGAGAAATCCCTTTAAAAACATTTCCTCTCCATAAATATCAGTTCTAAATATGTGAGGCTATTAGGGTCCAAAACACCTGCATCATGTTAGCCTTTGAAAAATTATGAAGTTTTTTTGTACCAACTTTATTCTGACCTATTTCATTATGTTTCATTTTTTTTTCTTTTTTCAGGTTAACACTATACACAAAATAATAAAGGTTGAAATAAATTGATTTCAAATGTTTCCAAAGTCTATTTCACAAACGTGTTTCTGCTCCTTATATACTACACATAAATTGTAACCGTCTCTTTACTTTCTTGTATTGAAAATAAAGGGTCAACTTTTTTACTTCTGTTTTCTTATTTACTACGGAGCATATCATTATAGTTTTAAGATTCATTTCTTACAGAAGTAATTGGGATGAAATTCGATGAAAAGATTCCAAGCAATTAAAATACAGAAATTTTCTGAGAAAAATAACAATAAATTCTTAATAAATTACCATTTGTGAACTAAACATTGATATTGCTTAATTTCTTAGTACAAATTAGTTTTCTTCTTTGTCTTAGAGCGAAGAATTTCCTAAATTATGTACAAGGTCGCATTTTATTTCCGTTGTTTTTATGTAGGTTTATAAATTCAGAGTTGTTTTAAACGAGTTAAATGCGTATTTATTTCTTCTTTTTTGAATCCATGGAATTTACACTATTTGCTTTTGATTACCCTTATATTCAACATTAATTTTGAATGATATAATAACATTACACTCAATGTTCATTATTTCCATTTTAGTAGTTAATAAAAAATTCTAATGTAAGCGTTTGAAGGTATTCGCAAATACTTCGAAGCAGCTTATTAAAAATTTAATATTTCGAATAATTGCATTAAGCATTTATTTTTTTCCGATTAAGATTGCTTTCATGTAAAATAAGAGTTGTGTCATTGGCTGGGACTGGAGGACTCGTTATTTTTTTCCAATTATTTTAAATATACAGATTTAAGATGACACGTTTAGTATTATATCCTGAACTCCTATGAATCTTGGAATTTCTACGACTTTTGCAATTGTCTTAAAATAAAACTCCTCCGTCCTCACAAATCGTCTCCATCCCCTCAACCCAGCGAAGGTCCGATTCTCCTCATTTGAAATAAGTCACGTGAGAAATTGGATGCCACAGATTCGCCACTTGAGGTGACGGGAACATAATGAACTGAAATCCGCCGACGAGAGGTATAATAATTGGTTCTGATACTAATACAAGTGCTTCAGCGTAATAGGTAATTCTTTTTGACAAGAAAGAGAGAAATTGGTTCGACAGGATTTTAATTAAATACCAATCAGCGATGGATACAGAAAAGATTTCCTTTCTTTAAGATTAAAATACGTTGGAATTTTCAAATTGAATCTTTTAAGGATGAATAGTTAAAATTTGTCATAAAGGAAAAATTTCTTGTGAAGATGTATGCTTTGCCGGGTTCTTAAAATATAACAGAATATTGGATTTAGATCAAATGGACAATTTCAGTTTGAATTTTGAATCATATTTGCATATCGTGTCAATGTGTGAGGATTTTGCATTAACAAAGCATGAAAATGAATATAAGTTTGGAATGTATTTTCCAGAAATTCAAGCTTTCTTTTATTTACGCATATTACGTAATAAATCTTCGTTGCATACTATGAGTTCTGACATATATATTTTTAAATGTATAGGTTGAATTTCCTTTCGGTCACAATTAATTATTTTTGTTTAAAGTGTACCCACCTATTTTTAATATGATTTGATATCCTTATCAATCCCTACCACAATGAGAAAGATTATGATTAGAAATGAATAATAGTTACATTATGATACAATTCATTCATTTTAATGATGCAGTTTTGAAGTCAATGAACCTCGTCTTTAACATGTCATGTGATATATGTGAGCTAAGAATAAGAAAAACTGAAATGATGAGCTCAGAAAAAAAATCTCTTGTGCATCCTTGAGCAAATTTTTTCAATACAAATGGAAATGACTGTGTAGATTTACATGAAAAGTTAAATAACTTAAGCGATATTGAATGGATGTATCTAATCCCATCTGAAATGCTGAGCAAAGGCCCCAAACTTCATTTCGGGCATGAAATATCCAGACTATAGTAGAAGTGTAGTAACTCCATGAGCCCCATCCCGCCTCAAACCGCCCCATTTGACAGAGGCTTGGACACGGGCAGTTTCGGGTGCATGAGTGCATTTTGCGGGAGGAAAATAGTTGTGTTCTTTGTCGACAATAAATCGGCCAAATTCGGGAATCGTTTTTCTGGAAATTCTGTAAAGAAAGGAAGGATTCCATTTTGTTTTCTTGTACGAAAATTTACTTCAATTTCTGGAACTATCATTCTAGCCGGGTTCAGAGAGTTAAACTGAAATAGGAAAATACAGTCTATCCCTTTGAGCTTCCTCTTTTATGAATGACTTTCTGTCATAAAGTGGAGGTCTTCATACACTTGTCAAAAAAAATTGAATAATTAATGCCCAATTGTTATTTAGGATCTTGAATATGCAAAATATAATGTAATGAGCTACAATTACTATATAATAGTATAAAGAGAACCTTTCTAATCCAATTATTTGTGATCTATGAATTCTGAATGTATTAATTAGAATGAGTTAAAATGGATGAATTTTGCATTCGCAATGTCGTGTATAAAATTATAACATCAGATTTACCAGTATCAGTAACTAAAAATACATAATAAGAATATATGTTGAATAAAAATCGACTTTTGCGGTCACAATGCTGTTTATCGAATTATAACATCCGATTTACCAGTATCAGTAACTAAAAATAAATAACAAAAATATATGTTGAATAAAAAATCTTTCTTTGAAATTTACCAATAAATTTTTAATTATATTTCATTTTGTTAATTATTATTTAATTTCAACTAATGACCTGCTTGTTTTTTTTCTTTAATCTCAAGAGGTGCATTGCAAGGTTTTTCGTACAGAAATGAAGTAGTAATAATTTTTTAGCCGAAAAATATAAGGTGATATGTGTTATTTTTAAATTGAATTTCTAACATAAAATAAAAGAAATAAAACAAAACAATCCGTTACTAAATGAAACTTCAAAGTCAATTCTTTGAAAGAAATGTTTTAAAAGAAATATATGTGCCATCTATTCTTAAAAAATTAAAAGATAACTAGATGCATCATCAATGCTCCCTTCACAATATTTAATTTAAAGCAACCGATTATTAATTTATGAAGCCCTTAGGTCTTTCTCACCCAAGAAACTACTTCAAGATATAGAATTGGGTTTTCTTAAGGTAAACGGTAAGGTCTTCGTAAAATTCCCTTCTCTCTTCAATTCCCAAAAGATGTTATGAAATTCTTTGTACTATCTTCAATTTTCAATGTTGGCAGCTAAAGGAGAAGTTGTCTTTCTGTCTCACTCTAGATTAGTTAGCAAGATTCAATCCCCCATTTTATCTATTTAATGAATTTAAAGATAAATTATGATATATTCTGTACTAGAATAAAATTGATGGAATAGTATCTTGAAATCAAATAACCATCTTAAATTACTTTTTTCCTAGAATATTTTTCTCATTCTCAATATATATGGGCAGACAAATACTCATGCTGAGGTGTGTACAACATAATTAAAACGCCCATCAAACTGATGTAATTGAGAAACGCTTTATAATAGAGAATATTTACACATTTCGACCTCGCAGAGCTCCTTTAAACACTTCTTAAATAAACTCTATGTTGGGCAAT
>BGPR01003099.1:106855-149577 GCA_013235015.1 Araneus ventricosus | reverse complement strand
TCATTTTGCAGAAACTTGTTTTACACGATTTTTTCCACTTATTTTCACGCCCATTTCTACGAAATAGGAATATTTCAGCAGAGATGATTCCCGTTTATAAAAACGTAACTGCTTTGACGATTAAGATAAATGATAGTCTGAAACGGAAATATGTCTTTTAACTTTCGGCTGTAGAAAATTTACCGTTCCGTTTTCGAAAAAAGATATATATCTCTGAAAATTCCTAGATCTATTTCCTTTAAACATATTAATTTTTTTCTAAAGAATTGGGAATACTGCAAACAAAAATGCAGTTCGTCACTGAAGAATTCGGCTGTTAGAATTTAAAACAAGTAAAATGAATAGGAATATTTTAAATCAGAATATTATAATCCAGAATATATTGTAAACGAATACTCTGGAAATATTTTCCTTTCGATTTCTTTTATATTAAAATTCACTTTAAATTTTCTCCTGTATTATTGTCATCACAAAGTAGTCTGAAGCCCGGTTCGAAAGGGTGTGCCCTTATTAAAATGCAGGCTCGCTGCATTTAAAGAAGGTATAAAAAATTAAATGCTAATGTGTGTGTGTGTGTGGAAGATGAATCCAGATATATAAAAACTAAAATTGCTGCAAATTTTTTTCTGTGGAACTTGTCCGCTTTTAAGTCTACTTATTCGATATTGCTATGGATGATATTCTTTCAAATATTAATGTCGTTAGAAAATTGCTACAAGCAACAATAATGAGTTTCAAGCTACTCAATAAAATTACAGTGGAACCTCGGTAATCCGAAATTTCGGATAATCCGAGAATCTATTTTTTTAATTTTCTGAAAAATTTTATTAAAAAATGAAGGAAAAATAACAATTACTAATCAGAAACAAAACTAATGTTATTTCCGTTTATTCCTTTCAGAAACATTTGAATTGGTATTTAAGAGTGAATACAGCAGCTTAAATCTTCTTTTGACATAAGGAAATAAACCTGCTTGACGATGCGAATTGTAGCTATCTCTAACCATGATCTTTTCACCGAGTACCCAATATCAATACACTACTGCATCTGATATATCAAGAGCATTTTACCGAATTTTCCTGATAATCCTAGTTTTCGGCAATCTGGACAGTGGTCAGCCCCAATTAGTTCGGATTCCCGAGTTTTTACTGTACCAATTTTCTAAAATCATCTGCATCTGATGAGGTCTTTAACAATATATGTATTAATGATGCAGTAGCATTAGCCAGTGATCTTGATTTTAACATATAATCTATATATATTTAAAATACTTTGGTAAAAAAACCTTCACCGAGTCAACCAGCCTCAACCACTCGACCGATTTCGATAATTTTTTTTTTAAATTGAAAGGTTATGACCTCTAGATATGTCATCAAGGGTCGCATGTCCCACACCACACCCCATTTTCGAAAGAAATCGAAAAAACACTTATCTACCATACATTCTCTATAGGAATTTTTCGATTTCGATCAAATATATATATTTTTTTTTTTTGGGGGGGGGGGGGCAGGCGATCCTTGATGATATATCTAAATGTAATAACCTTTCAAATGAAAAAACAAATTGGCGAAATCTGTCGGGTGGTTGGGGCTGGGGGATTTCTACAAGGTTTAATAATTTAGTAGAAACCTTCACCGAGTCCGTCAGCCTCAACCACTCAACCGATTTCAACATTTTTTTTTATTTGACAGGTTTTGACGTCTAGATATGTCATAAAGGCTCGTCTGCCCCCATACCACCCCCATTTTCGAAAGAAATCGAAAAACCACTTCTCCTTTGTACATTGTCTATGGGTAAACCTTGTAGAAATCCCCCAGCCCCAACCACCCGACGGATTTTGACATTTTTTTTCATTTGAATACTTATGACGTCTAGATATGTCATCAAGGGTCGCCTGTAACTCCTTAAACGAATTTAATACATTATTTAAATTTCTAATTAAATTCAGGAATAAGTCCGAAGATGATTTTAAAAAAATCTTATGCAGATCTTGATATTTCTTTACAAATTTCTAATGGAGTTTCCATATCTAAAACTGTTGACAGTGACGAATATAATGAGTCATTGATGTACAAAATCCTTAATGATGATATTACTGATCCTATAATAATTTGCAATTTAATACAGCAAAATAATTTCTTCATTTTCTAGTATTTCTGCAGCCATAAGAATATATTTAACCCTGCTAATCACTGTCTCAAAGATGAAAGAGTTTTCTCTAAATTAAACAAAAAAACATCTATATCTTAATATCATCGATGTGCCAAAAGGGGTTAAGTAATTAAAATTTAATTGCGATAGAGAAAGATTTGTCAGAAGAAATTAACTTAGATCGCATTATTGACGAATTTGCAAGTAAGAAAGCAAGGAGAGTGTAATTTTAATTTAATGTTTTACTTAGGGGGATAATTATATTCCATGTAATTTAATAATAAACGCATAATGAAACTGTTCTACTAAATATGCATATTCATATTTCATTTTCCTATAAATAACTTTAACAGGTGTGATGTGAAGAAATACTTTTGCTAAAATTTACATCTGTGAGAATATGAGGCGATGTCTTTTTGAAGAAAATAAAGTATTATAATCGGCATTCGCTTTATATTCGGAATTTCACTGATGAATAAATTAAGCTTGTCGCCAATTCGTTAAATGGGTAAGTCAAGTTTTCTTCTACATTACAAAGAAATTTTCTTTAATTTCTTTGACATTAAGGAAATTGCGAAAATTTTCAATTTTAAATACACTTATTTAAAAAACGAATGGAGGCATTATAAGGTGAAGGGGCGGTTGAAATTAAATAACACGATGACGGCTTGGCTCCAGAATTAGGCCTGGGTGGCCATAAGATAACGTGATGCATCTGTTCTGCTAAAGTAACCAAATTTGGTCTACGTACTATTTCACTCAGATAGTCAAGTCAATTAGACGAAAGAATTATAGAAATCGCAATTTCCACAAAAAATGTTATCTTGGCATTGGTGTTACATATGGCTTAATGAATTTACAATGCTTACAATGAGAATAGTGAAATTTGCATGAGCAATTTGCAATAGGATCTGCGATTATTCAAAATGCATAAATTAATGCCATTATCCAGATTTTAGTAAACTGAGAACATTTTACAGACGAATGGATAATTTAGCGACGCATTTCCTTGCAGGTGGACACAGCGTTCCCCGGATCACACTCGCTGTGATTTTTGGTTGTGGATTCGTCTGAAAAGTGTGGTTTACGAAGGGAAAGTTGATAATCTACCTACCTTGAAGAATCGCATAAAGCTGCAAGTTCGACAGGTAAACTGCTGTGCTTTGTGGTAGAACATGCAATTCAAAGAATGCATTTTTTTGGAACACTTGAGATATCAAGACATTGAACCACATACTTAAATAAAATTTGTAGTATAAATTGCGATTTTTGTAATTCTTTTGACTAATAGACTAAGTCCATGGCATGCACAGCGTCATGTTGCAGTTGGTGGTCAAAATTGAGGTTTTTTGCATTAATAAAAACTACATGGTTGGAATAGTATATTATAAACCAAACATATTTACATTCTAATTTCATAATAAGAATATTTATTTTGACCTTATTTATTTTCTGTTATTTACAGATACAGTTTTGGTCGATAGTTAAATTTAAATTTTCTTGTTACAGAACTGGTTTATTTGGAAAATCTATGACTTCGCAAATCAGCACAGAGACATTCTGTATTTAGGAGGTGTTGGTATAGGCCTGGGATGGAATCTTTTACGGATTTAATTAGCTCCTTATCCTTAAAATTCCCAAAATCTGTAATAGATTACGTGCAGTAATCAGCCCAATTAGCAAGAAGGTACAAAAGAGAGAGAGAGAGAGAAAGAAAAGACGGAGGAACATCATCAAATCAAGCAACACTAAGACTAGTGAAAATAAAGGAAGGAATCGTTCACTGCCCTTTTTTTTACTTCCAATTATTCAAAGATACGAAGTTCTCTTGTGTCACTATTAAAAATTCACCACAAAAGAACACGATAAAAGTCCTTATCACTAAAAGCTCAATAAATAATTACTGTTAAAATAAGGTGGGTTTTTTTAATACATCAGAATTTTATGTAAGAACAGGAAGACAGAAATTTCACAACTAAAATATTTAAGAAAAAACGTCGTTTAAGTGTCAAATCATTAAAAATGATGGCAATCATTAATAAGAATTCCTGCCTATTGTAAAAGAAAAAGAAAGAGATTTTTGAAAAGGCCTCTTAATTTACTAGAAGTGGTGTTATACGCTAAGCATACATTACTGAATTTGCAATCAAAATTGTGAAAAATCTAAGAAAATAGTCAAAGGAAGCCTTGATTGGCCTTCCTTTGTTTTACCATTCTTTCAGTATGAAAAATTCTTCTTCTTTTCAAAACCTTCACTGCTCAAATCACCCATTTGAGTTTACTTCAAATTTATTATCCTTAAATTCAGCTCAGACAAAGATCGTTCGGCTCCAACTGCTAAGGATTAAAAAAATAATAATGAGCACGATTTCCTTGGAGGTAATTAGTTAAGGATTCATGAATTCAGTAAAGAATTTAAATTCACGAAGTACTCTCTTTGTCATTCCCTTCTCTCAGTTCTTTCTTTTCTTTCATTAGCATTTTAACTTAGAAACTTCAAATCGATTCCTCGTTATAATGAAACGAGCAGTTCCGCCGAAGATTCAATTGTTAAGTTCGAAATTTGAAAGTCAATTACACTGCTCAAAGATTTAAGATTTCAAGGTGAAGTGACAACAAAACTTTAAAAATTCCATCAGAACACGGCTAAAAGGCAATCAGTTTAAAAAATAGCAAATTTCAGTGGCACTGAGAAGGAAATTAGGTGAGTTATTTTTCGCTTTATAAATGAAGTTGTCAAGTTGTTTACAAGATCAAAAAATGAAATATTCTTCGCACTGCAAGATGAAAACTTATGAGCATCTTTGGACCAGTAAATTAAGTAGTTCTTGTTTCTGAAACAAATGAAGAATTGTAGTTTATGACATAAAAACAACTTTCTATTTCCGTTATGGAGAAAAGTCTTGATTATCTGATAAATCTTCATTTTGCGTTATCTGTAGGAACAGTAATTCATATTTTTAAAAAGGGCAGAGTCTTCATAAATTAAATTTATGAGCTTTATGAGCGGCAATGTTTCTCTAGTGACCAAATAAAATTTAGAATAGCGTAACAAATTGGTTTATTCATCAAAACAATGAGAATGCACATTTCTATTAATTGGAGCGCTTTCCAAGTTTTTTCCCCGCTATACTTTCTCATTTTGTCTCATTTTCCTTTAAAAAAAGATATAATAGCTAATTTGGAAAATTAGTTTACAGCAATGTTATTCCCCAGTGATTCATCTTAATGATGTTTATACTTCGTTTTTTAATACCTTTAATATGTTTTGAAAATTGACGAATCTTAAAAATCTGATCAGGGATTTGTTCTGAGCTTGTCGCTCATAAAATAGAAATGGAAACCATAACGCAAAAATAAAGTGATAAAATAAAAAATTAAAGTTAATTAAATAATTTTTCAGACTTCAGCACAAATTTTAGTAAAGTGGGGGGTAACATTCAATCTTCTAGCGACATCATGTGTGAGAATCACAAAGAAATGACTTCGGCCAGTCTTAGCGTGCGAATCAAACATGAAGGACTCGGACCGCCGCGACAATTAATCGGTCACTGTATAGCGGCTTATGCGACAACCGCTCAGACAGAAGTACGACCCGTCATCGGAGGAGTGTAATTCAACTCCCACCATTAATTATTATATACCACCGGGAAGAGAGACTATGTTTACTTATACTGCAGGTTCCCATATTTGAGGTGCCCCTTAAGTAGGATATCGTGTGTGAGAAGTACAAGGATGAATTCATTAAAAAGTTACATCTAAATGGCCGTACATTCGTAAAATTTATCATTAAAAGTTACTTCTGGCGCCAGCAAAAACATTAAATAGTATCGATATAAACTATTAATTTAATAAATTAATGAAGTAAGTTGAAATTTGATAAAGTAAGTTGATAAATCACATTAAAAGTATTTGAAAAGGGATTCTTAAGGAAGTTCAGGCGGCTTTCGAATGCCGTGATCGTCTCAGTTCTCTAGACAGGGAATTTGTGCGCCAATCAGAGCGCTTGATACCTTCCTTTTTAAAACATTCTCGAACGTTACTTCTGCCTTTGGTGGTCAAAACTCAAAGCCTTTGCGTGACGCTGACCTATGATGCATCGATCACGTTGATTTGAAGAGTGGAGAGTGGCCAGGGTCGGACTACTAAATAGGCAACTGCCTATGGGCCCCACAACTTTTGGGGGTCCCGTTGTGGTATTTTCAGGGTAATCTCATTTTATGTCCACATTTGATTTACAAGTTCATTCAAATTAAAATTAGGTATTGCTTAAATTTCAGAATATTATTCTTAGAATTTTTTCCATGTTTTAAAATTTGTTTACAGATCAATGTGGTCCAATTTTTAGTCACAAGTCAACAGCTATGGAAATCTTTGTATTAGAATATTAAGATTTTGTCAAAAATGTTTTCTAAGTTTTTAAATGTTAAATTTATGTTTAACGTTAGTTTTAAATTTAAATTTTCTATACGTGGTTTAAATTTTTAATAATGAAACCGACTCTCTTGATGGTGACCCGCAATTTATATGTTTGGTTATTTCAGTTTGTCATTATTTGCGTTACTTAAAAACTTGCACGTATGGAGATTAATTAAACTCAATAAAAAATTTCTTGTTCTTAAAATTGGGGAGAGGAAAGGGGCCCCCAAAACTACCATTGCCTATGGGCCCCTGCAGGCCTTAATTCGGCCCTGAGTGTGGCTCAGGTATCGTCCTCGTTATCTGGCCTTAGTTAAAAATCACAATTATCCGTCCAAAAAGAGACCTAGAGTAGCTTCAAAAAATGTCAAATTCTTAACACATGAATTGGCGTTCAAGAATTATTTTCTTCGCTTTTTCCTTTCAGAAAGAATGTTTTTTCTTTAATATTAATAAAAAGGAAAATGAAAATCAAGAACTCAACACTTACGTTTTAGAGGTGCTTAATTTTTTTTTTAAATACGTAGAGTTCGTGTTTTGTTCTTTTTATTTGTTGATTGATGATTGTTTATATGAAAAAACAACATATAGCAAGCACAAAACAAACATCTGTCGTGTAAGCTATGAAAAAATTATCTACCCCCTTTTTTTCCCAATATTTACTTAAGACGTATAAGGAGTGAAGATGTTGCTTTTGCGTAGTTTGATGAGATGAACGCCTCCAGCTATTTTATCTTTGACATTTTAGTCCGCAGCCCCCATTTCTGAAAAAAAAAAATCTTCTCTTTTTTCTTTGGTCATGAATTTTGGCACCAGCTATTATAAATATTTTTATATTTTTAGAAAGCTTGAATTTTTTTTAAATTTAATTTAATTTTTTTCTTTACTATATGCTGAATTTTAGTTCAAAGTCAAAATGGTACTTTTTGTAGAGTTAATCATAAAAAAGTTATATTGTAATGGTTGTGAAATGATACTTCTGCATTTTGGTTGTGATGTACGAGTGAAATTGAAAATCAATGAGATATTTCAATTTTTTTATGAAAATAGTCAAGCCAATTCACGCGGCGACACAGTCATGTGACAAGCATAAATATGCATGTCATGTAACATATAACTCCAAGTTGTATGTTGCTATGTATAAGCTATGTTGCGACGTCAGGTCCATTTTTCTCTTGCAAGATCCAATTTTTCTCAAGTGGATCCAAAATCAATACGGCGCAGCATAGTTGGAGTGTATCCAGAGGGCACTGTGTTAAAAAAAAGCATTATATATACTGAATTATTTAAGGTATCCACCTACGTTCGGAAACTTTTTTTTTGCTATCTTATATGGAAACCCATGGCCGTATTTACTATTTAGCCCTGTTGAGGCCCTTACACAAGTAAGTTTTGAGGGCCCTTTTCAGCTCCCCAACCTCCAAACCCATATATTTTTTATTGATTTTAATTTAATTTCTATATAAGCAATTTTTGAATAATAGATAAAATGACAACTGAACTAACAAAACGTTTATTTGCGGGTCACCTTCAAGAGAACTGGTGTAAATATCTCACGTATAAAAATTTAAATTTAAAAGTAATTTTAACTAAAATGGTAAAAAATTACAAAACTTTTTAATACAATCCAAATAATCTAATACAAAGTTTGTCAGATATGTTGACTTGGGTCTTCGTCAGCCAACTGAGAAAATAATTGGAATTTGAAAACATGGAAAATATCCTGAGCACAAACATCTAATTGCTTGTCAAATTCCCAATAATTAAAAATAAAAAAAGGAATTAAACTGAGGAGAAAGAAATTCCTTCTAGGCAGGTTGGTTGTATAGGTTACACCAGCCTACAAAACTGGGGAGTGTCGAGGAGAAATTCTTTTTTCTCTTTTCAGTGTAAATTAATAATTTACTTTAAACTCATTTTTCTCGAAATGTGCTTTTTCTATAAATTTTCCATTTTCAAACACGATAGTTAAAATACTTATTAAAATATCTGCCTAAAATTTGGCATATATTTTTTCATAATACCGTCTAGAGAATGAATCGAAATTGTCTGTGTAATAATGACCCATTGTAAAGTTATGCATCCTTTGAGGTTTAAAGAATGGCCAAAAATTATCTTCGATTTCATTCTAAAATTCGTATAATTTGAAAGCACTTTGATATGCTGCAAAAATCTGGTTCAATCCCTAGATAATACTTAAATGATTATATTTACTATAGGATTACACTATTCTGGTCTAGTGTTTGCAAAGAGGTCAAATTTAATGTAAAAAATTCTCAGTTTTTTAAAAATGTTTTTAAAAAGTATTTAAGTCATAAAACTTATTTGTGTGCTGATTCAGGTGTCTTCCTCGTCATCTAACAGGGTCTGCCTCCTAAAAAAGCCGCAGTGAAACTTCAAATCGGGACTAATGAATCTAAATGCTCAGTAAGCAATGTGCTAACAACAATATCTCATGAAAAATAAGTCTGTGAAAAATTATTTAAATGCAAACTTGAAATAAGTTGTTTATCAATTTATGTGTAAACTTTATCCATTTTTCCCTTGTTTGTTACCCTTTTGTATTCAAAGATAAGATTAAAATTTCTCTAACGCTAAAATTACCATATATCTAATCTCCGAGTTTTTGTGATTCTGTAATCATTAAAAGCAGTTATGAATGAAAGCTTTAAACAATGCTTTCATTCATAAATGCTGTTTAAAAATGCTTTTCATTCATAAATTCTTTTACTCTTGAAAATGCTTTTCATTCATAAATGATTTTTAATTCTTGTAAATTTAATGAAATAATTGTTTATTTTTATTTTCGTCATATTTTGCATATAAAATGAAACAAATATATTACGCCTGTCCCCTATCTTGCCTTTTATCTGACGCCTGGAGCATATATCTCCCCTTGCCCGTACTTCCTCTCCCGTCACTACGGATTGGTATCACGATTGCAGAAAGTCTGGGAGTGGCTATTGCATGTGGGGGATAGCCAATGTCTATTTTAACCCCTATTGTTCCTCTTCTTTTAAACCAAGGTCGGCTGATAGTTGATCTGAGGCTTTTGAGCGTCCCTCTGTCCAGTAAACTGAATATAACCTACTCCCATATCTTCACCACACACCTGCAGTAAACAACGAATTCTGGGGACGGGGAGACTCCCATTCCAAGATTCATCGGAATGTTCTCGGAACAACGATAAAGGGCTGTTCTGGACGGTCTGTTCTTTCATCTGACCACTTACAACGTGGTTTTCCAAGAAGTCGAATCCTTTGTGCCATTCTCTGAGAAACTGATTACCTTCTTGCTGCTTGAAGATGCTTTGAAGTTGTAGTGAATGCAGAGGTATTTTGGTTTTTCGCAGTACTTTTTCGAAATAACAGACTGAAAATGACAGAAATCAGAGCAGATGTCGTCTATGACTTTATACACTATAGTAAAGATGTTTTGGCACAGCATGGGCAAATGACGGCCCTTGAGCCATAACTCCAAACAAACCAGACTTTGTAAAATTGTCAGGATAACATAGTGTTTAAGCGAAAGCATCATTCGCGAAACTAACTAAACTGATTTTAACGATTAAGGAAAACTTTTTTTTTCTATAAAACATTTGTGAAAGTCAATGAATAAACAACAAATTTTTAAACATTAATCAAAGTTAAAAAAAGAAAGTACACATTTTTTTAAAGTTGTTCTAAAATGTTTTTAACCCTCTTAAAAGCCCTTTTATGCCAAATAGTATAACTCGGATCTACTAGCTTCTACCGCGCGGCAATTACATATTTCATTATCCGATTTTTATGCTTCATATCTTAAAGGAAAACAGTTTATATCAGAGAAATCAGAAATCATATTAACCCATTAACCCCCAAATTAATTGATAGAATAGATCTCAATAAATTTCTATTCACTTTTCTTTTAAAGCGACCAGGGACATTCAAAATAATTTTGTTAAATTTTCAACTAATCAATTTGAAATCAACTAATCAATTTGGAAGGCATTAATAGGAGCACTACATAAGACAACACACAAAACTTATTTCATTTATTTATATATTCATTTATTTCTGAGCTATGGGTATAAATGTAATTTTTAATAACAATTAATAGCCTTTATTATAAATGTTCCAGGCGCTCCAAAATTTTCCAAAATCATTCTAATTTTTAAATTAGTTACTCTAACCCTTTTTAAACAAAAATTGGGATTAATTTTTATGTTTCAGAAAGGAATTTAAAAATGAATACAGATAATAACTCGATGCTATTGATTTTGGAAAAAAATATGCCCAATATTTGATATGGAAGAAAATAGTTGCAGTTTAATAACAAAATAGCTTCTATATGAATGTCAAAATTTCTTCTCCATATTCGTCTTTATACTTATATAAAATGTCATGAAATTTGAACAAAAATTGAAGCGCCTGGAACATTTACCATAAAGGCTAATAAATGTTATTAAAAATTACATTGATACCCACAAATAAATATATCACAGTGAAGTTTTGTGTGTTGTCTTATATAACGCTCCTATCAATTACTGCAAAATTTCAAATTGATTAGTTGAAAATTTAAAAAAACTGATTTTAAATGTCTCTGGTCGCCTTACATTAATATAGGAAACAGAACTATTTTGAAGTACAAGAACTGTAATCGAGACACTGTTTTACTATCACGTATTGAAGATTCAAAAGCAAACGCACTGTTTAATGACTTTACTTTTTTTGGTCGCTATCAATTAATCTTTGAAATCTCCACATTCTTTCCAAAGAAATTTAGTTTTTTAGAAAAATATACAGTAGTTTTCTCACTTAGGATCCGTAGGATTAGTAATTAGCTGCTATTTATTCAATTACAAAGAATTATTTGAGTCTATTTAAGACTTCCAATTAAACTGATGCCTCTGTAAAATACCTATAGACACTTAAACTTTACAGCTCTCTTCTCACTTTAATTAGATAATAGCTCGTTGGTAGTTAAGCATTTTTCTTGTTTTGTTTTCTGTAAATGTTGTTGTTTGTGAGATGAAACTTTGGAATAAAGTTTTTTCAGTCTAGAATGGAAAAGACATCTTGCGAACTATCTAGTTAAAGGTATCAGTTGTGGATACACTTATAGTCTCGAGATGAGAATTGTAAGCAAGCAACTTTTAAAAGATTTATTTCCAGATTCTAATATTTCTAAAAATATCGCCTAAAATCGAATTTCGATTTGTTATAAGAATGCAATTTTAGCATTTAAGATTTTTTTTAATGTCTCCGATTAACAAGCAACACCGGCTATCTCAATTTTTTGAAATTTGAAAGGGGAAGAAAAAACTCAATTTTTCGGAACCAATAGCGGATATTTGGGAATTTTTTTCACGTCTGGTAGGATAATACGGTTTCATGTTCATATCAGATGTTAAAAAAAAATCAGAAATATTCTTTATTGGTTCCGAAAAATACAGTTTTTTCTTCCTCTTTGAAATTTCAAAAAATAGGTGATGTTGCTTGTTAAGAGACGATATGTTATTTTAAACGTTTATAAAAATAATAACAATGAAGTTAAAAAAACGATTTTATATTAGCGTACTAAAATGTGCAATATTTTTTATCAAAAATATCGACGTCAAAACAAAATCGTGAAGCATGAGGCGTTGATAGAAAAACTCTAGGTAAATTGCAATTTTAATTACACTTGTAAAAATTTAAATTTTTAATGAATGATAAGAATTTTCTTTCTTATGATGTTTCTTGTGACTGAACTTCTTTATAGTATCGTTTTCCTTTTTTAGTTTATTAATAAATGCGCATTTATAAAAAGTGTTTTATTCTTATTGTCTTCTTCATTTTAATCTTTGCTATATTTCATATTTTATCTCGAATTCACTACCAGATGGCACCACTTTAATAAATCAAAATTATTATTAAATTTAATTAAAATTGTTTGATTAACTGATTAATAAGTTCTGAAAATATTAAGTAATTGGGAATTATTGTAATTGGGAATAGACAACTGTAAAAAATTTCAGAACTCTAGTAGAAAAAAGTGAGTGAAAAATCTATTACAAAATTGAATTTTTACAAACATGAAACAAATAAAGTTTAATAAAATCGTGTAAAAAACCATTATTATCTTTTTTAAATCTATTTTGCTATACTTCATATAAGATTCATCTTTAGCATGTGTGATTTGAAACAATGCGTGAGGAAGAAGCATGCTGAACTGCATGGCCGGCCCGAGAGGGGTGCGAACGGTGCGACCGCGCAAGGCCCTGCGCCGGATTTTGCAAAATTCATTAAATTTTTTTTATCCTTTTTAAAAATTCTTTCAACTAACTTTTATGTAAAAAAAGGCATAAAATATTAATATTTTTTCTAAAAAGAAATATATTGCGTTTTTCCTGGTTTTGAAAATTTCCTTCAAAGATCTGTTTAAAAAGTAATTGGTGGTTCTAGTGGATGAGAATCCAACAATTCCCTTTGATACCTGGAGGTGCACGTGTTTCCGATCCCTGGGCAGAGCAAAAGGTGGTAAAAAGTGATAACATTGTTCAGTCCTAAACCAGGTTCGAATGCTCCAGGCATCTTATGGTCACTCTCTTTTCGGTGAGGCGGCACCCCAAAGTGGTTTCCCGTCATTTGAAGATAAATTGCAGGTGATAATATTCAATACATTCCTTATTCCCGATAATATTACTTTCAGGGTATACAGGGGGGGGAATTCTTGTGTGCGGATCCACATCTGTTCCCCTAATGGCAAGCAGATAGTCTTTCCCAAGGCAGCTTAAAGAAACACCTCTAGAGGAATGCTTTTTCTGCTTATCTAGTTCTAAATTGAACACATCTGTTCCCCTTGTATTCAGCAGGACTGCTAAGCGATGATGAAGCACAGGGGTGTCTCTCTTTTCTTGTCAAAAGTGTGGTTTTCCAGAATCTATGAATTCATCGCAAGTACTTGTTAAAAAGTAGTTTGTTACATCTATTCCTCAGAGTTTAATCAATAGTAGTGAATCTGAATATTGGATTGTGTGAAACACGACGGGTAACCTAAGGAGTTTTCTCAGAAGCTTAATTTTCTATTGAACAGTTGTTTCGCATTCAGAGTATTAGCCGTACAGCAAAATAAAATATTCTGCATTTGTTCTTGGAGATAAATTTCAAGTATGCTAATTTTTGTCTCTTTTTAATAATTACTTATTAAACAAATTTTTCTTTTATATTTCCAAAAAGAAAATTTTAATATTATAACAGGTTATCAATTTATAAAACAATGTAGTTCCCCTTTGTTTTTGAATTTCAATATTTTTGCTATTTGTTATTATGGTATACATTTCAGATAAAAGAATTTTTTTATTAACAAACGAAAATTTGTGTTTTCTACTCTTTTACATTGGGCATTTTTCATCATAAAATGTTACTTATTTGAATCTTTTATTGTTTTGGGAACTACATATCAAAGTTAATTGGATAAGTTTTAAAATATAAGAAGTATTTTGAAGATTGATTCAATTTAAATATCCTGAAACCGAAATTAGCAGTAGGTTGTGTATAATTGTAAATAAGTTTGTGATCAGTCGATTATCTTTTTCTAGTTTTATTTATTTATTTTTTTGTGTATGAAGAAATAATGAGTTCAAATTTTTTTTACTGAAGAAATAATGAGTTCAACTTTTAAGAACTCTTTTGATAATCCAAAATACAAGAAAATTCCATTCATACATTCTAATATATTATTTCAATACTGAATGCATGTGCTGACATCGTAAATCGACAGAAAATTGAAAGGGGAGGAGGTATTTTCTCTTTCAATTGACTGCAAAGTTAAAAGTTATTTTAAATTTCTTCAGCTTTCATGTTTTGAAAATCTAATTGAAACTATTTTTGCATTTTATAATTCTAATTTTAGCACTGAAAGTTTTCAAACTGAACAATTTTTAATATATCGTCATAAAATCAGGAAGACAGGACACATTTCTACAACATGAGTTTGCTAGGGAGTTTCGAATAACGCGAGCGAAGGCCCCACGCCGCTGTCAGATTGCGCAAAACGAAAATGAATTGCATTAATTTATTTAAAGAAATCAAAATTTGGCGGCAAGTTTTACCTTCCAGGTCACAACATTGCAAATATTTACAATATTTATTTAAATTGTATCCAATTTTTATTTCTGTTTTAAAATTATATTGACCTTACCAATAACGCTCGCGTTTGCAGAAAAATATTCCTCAAGATTAAAAATAATAAAAGAATTACTTGAGATCTAGCAATAGAGGCGTAAAATTAATTTGCTTAGTCATTTTATCTATCGAATCTGCATTAACCAAAAATCTAAATCATAATGGTATTATCAACGTATTTGCTATAAAACTTATAACAAAATGATACAAAAATCACATATTGTAATCTTATTTTAGTTGAAAACCAAATTTTATATATGAAGCAATTATTTTTGTTGTTTGATTTATTAACGATTTTTTGTGTGATTAAAATATTAACTTTATAAAAATAATTTAATTATTTATTATTTTCATGTATTTGTTTAGTTTTTACTTAACCAAATTGTGAAATGTAATAAATAGCAAAAAGCAATAAATTATTTTGTTGGCCGAATTTTTCTCAAGACCCCGCAAGTCAACTTTGCATCGGGCCCCGCTTTTGTTCGGGCCGGCTCTGCTGAACTGCTGTAACCTCAGCGTGACTTTGATGAAAGTTCTGAGACAGGACAGCGGTATAGAGATATGATTCTTGAATCTTTTTCTGGTGCGCTGATGCAAAAATTATATTTTATGGGCGATCACGCGAGATCTCATGGTGTTAATATTACTGATTATTTTCTGGAGAATGAGGGTATATACTTCGCATGAGATGACCAGCCAGATAAGAGGATCAGCATCCCACAATCCATTGGGATGCTCTTGGAAGAGCCTTTTCACGAGGTCAATATCCTTCCGGGATCTAAAATTATCGCTGTTAGAAAATGAGATTTTTAGCAAGAAACCTACAGTACGACTTGTAAAGTTGTGCGGGATGGGATCAGTCTTTATTAGCCTGGCAAGGTGTCATGTTCTGGCCCTTTTTAGCTTCATTTGAATATTTGAAACGATGTAACTACTTTTTATTATGTTATTTTACTGTTAGCTGTCACATAGTATTAGGTATGAATGTACAAAATTTCATTGCAATACACTGATTATTTTTCGAGATATCACAATTTCGTGTTTACAACCTAACTTCTGTACACCAATGTACTTAGATCCGTGTAAATATTTTGCAGTGATGGTCATTTCGGTTATTTTTGATAAACAAAAACGAGATGTTTATGGAAATTCAATTAAGTTTACAAAGAATATAACACTACCACTGATTTGAACTGCTCACTCTATTACATATTTGGACTGAATCACACTATTGCATATATTTGAACTGAATCACACTATTTCATATATTTAAACTGAAACGCACTATTACTTTTTTGCACTGGATTGCACTATTACTTATTTGAACTGATGTCATTTATTGCTTGAATACGTTTCTTCTCCATTATTGTCAGTTTAAAGATATACTTAGACCCATGTAGGTATTTTACAGTGGTGGGCATTTCGGTTATTTTCGAAAAATGAAAACGAGCCGTTTATTGAAAATAAATAAAGGTTCCAAAAATGTTATAACAAACTGATTGTGACCCAACAAAAATCAGCATTATGTTTTCTCGGCAGTTTTTTTTCAAACGAAATTGCAAAGTTGTTTGCTTTTACGATTATTTGTAGGATTATTATTTTTAAAAGTTTACTTTTCTTTGATTGATAGGAATATAAATAACTTAGAAACGGTGTTCACTCGTTTCTTGTTTTAGTTTATTCTGAATGTAGTAAATATCTCACTGGAAGCCTTAGAAGAACTTCGACTAAAAATAAGGGCAGATATGCAAAAGCAAAAAAGTTAAGTCATGCCAGCTTTTTATTGTCGAGTCTTTTGTTGTTCCTTTTAAATTCTTGCACTTTAATTGAAAAGTATTACAGTCTAGTACGCGCCAACGATGTATTTTGTTATTCGGAGTACACGGACTCAAGTCTCTCCACCTCCGGTTTATAACTGTTTTTAAGAATTTAATTTAGTCAAGTAATTTTGATCTGCCCAACATTCATTCAACCTTTCACTCATCACTCATTCACATTCATTCGCACAATCATTCAAACAGAAAAAGAATAGAAAAATTATTTAATGAAATGATTCGGTTAATATTTATCTGACAGTTACATTCCAGTAGGTGACATCAGGAGCGGCCCGAAGTAACATAACCAATCGGGCAAGGCACCATGGCGCCCCAATCAACATATTTTTTTAAAATCTTTTTTTACTTAGAAATATGCATGCTTTCTCTGCAAATATGACTTAATAATATAATGGTGAGAATTTTTAAACTTCAGCAATATTTAAGATAATATAGTGGTCTTATTTAAACTAAAATAATGTATCGAACAAATTTATTTAAAAAATATATCACTTTGTTTCTCATGTCTATCAAACCATTTTTTCCCTCACACTCCCTTTTTGGCTCTACGGGCAGTTGCCCGGGCCTCGGACCATCTCTGGTTAACATTTATGGCAAATTAAATTCCTCACTCATTCTTTTAAAATTTACGTTTCTTTTTAAATCAGAAAACTTACGAAGGTTTTGTAACTGGTTTCTTCCCATAGAAGGAAAAAAATATTAAATTTCGAACCTCTAACCTGAAATATTGTAGCATTATAGTGCTTCAGGCTTGATTTGTCTGTCTTGCTTTCGTCTTGCTTCATGGCATCAGTTGTTGCATTCTGTGCCAACGATTTTTATATTACGCAATTTACAGAAAGAATGGCAGCTTGTTTGTCTGCCGTTGTTGTTTCTTGTTTGTTTGTATCGCCGTGACGAATGTCAAACCTCTTGGCTTATGTAAACCAAAACACTTCAACTTTACAGACTTTACTCACCTGACAATAAGAATCATAAAAAACAATACAATACTTTCGATAATTTAATATAAAATACAGTGAAATAACTAGCCAAAAAATGTCTTCAACCTCGTCAACGCTACAAATACAAGTGGAATGACTAGAAAAGTAGGAATATTTTTGAACCTGTCAAGCCAGAAAGCAATGTTGTCACGTTTTTATTATTTTTAAAAAAGAGAAATTAAGAACAAACAGTTGATTTTAAATAATATCAAGCACCCCCCCTTCGCTCGGGGGGGGGGGGCAGCCCGATACCCCCCTGTATTCGCCACTGCTTTATAGTACTAGTTTTTTTCCTATGTTTTTTTCACGTATTTATTTTTATATCCCGCAATTCACATAAAGTATGCCAGCCTAATAAAAAATTGGTTCAATCGTTTTTCCTAAGAAACAGTTACTTTAAACAATCATGGATTTTTTTACCCCAAACTTATATACTGTACTACATTATCTTCTGCGTCGCTAATGCTGGCTGTCCACAAATTATTGTCGGCGTGTTTCCTTAACTCACAACTTTTGATTAAAGAACATTACATATTCGTTTATATTATTACATATTAATTGCATATTATAACATATTCGTAAAGTACAAATCAAATTTTTTTTAATAACACTAACAAAGTTAAGTAATTACTTCATGGCAGCCTTTTGCATGTAACCCATGGACACTTGGCGAGAAACCGAGTTCGGTCTCGATGTGTTACGTGCCACGAAAGATTGCCGTAGGGAAATTGTTTATCTTTATGTTAGTGAAAAAAAAAACAACTTTCGAGTTGTACTTTACGAATATTTAATATAATATTTATCGTCATGTTCTTTAATCAAAAGTTATGAGGTAAGGAAACCTCGACAATAATTTATGGACACCCTGTATTTTTATAATTCATTATTTTTATTCCTCTTTACAAAACATGTTTCACTAAGCAATTTTTGCAGAAGCTCTCCTCTACTGTGCCAGGAAATTTATGACGCGGTGGCCGAGCGAGCTGGTCAATTGACCATTCCGCTTCCCCGCCGTCAGCACAAAGTCTTTGAGCAGAATGATTAACCCGAGATTTTCTTTCCTCCCTGGAGAAAATCGGAAAGATCGAAATGTCAGCTGTGATTGTTATGACTCCTGGCCCCCGCTGCCTCACCAATCAAAAGCAACTGCCGGTCAGGGGATTATCCAATCGATCGAAAAGGGGGGATGAGATACTTATTTTTGTGACAGTTCACATCAACTCACTGCGATCTGGCTTCGTACTTAGCATCTCGTTTCAAGGATATATTTGACAAACGACCAGTGTCTATACGGCAATAAAAGGAGGGATAAACTAATTGCGCAATTTTATAAAATCTTTTACAACCTGGATAGATTTAACCCCTTAACTGTTTTATTTTCCTTGCTATCTAATTAGATGACCCCTTCTGTTTTGGAATGGGGCTGTCGCTTTCATTCACCTAAGAAGGCATAGAATACTTGAGATGTTTATGGATTCTAATTGGTTTTGTGTCAAATTATAAAGATAATTAATGATTAAATTTTAATTTTATAAGTCTAAAACTGCGATAATTCGATGCACGTACGGGCACGGCGATTAAGGGGTTACTGAAGTAGTTCAAGAGTACTGATTATTTTCCACTCGAAATCAAAGTAATAACATAGTTGTTATATCAAAATGTCTTTATGTCAGAAACCACACACAGCAAAATATACGGCATTTTGATGTAATAGCTGGAACCACTAGCGACATGTGGCATTTTGTGACAAGATACAACACTCACATACCACATACAGAAATTTGAGAGCATATGCCTATACAAGTGTTAACCTATGTTGTGCCCATACATGCCTAACCTATACAAGTGTTTGCATAGGTAAAAAGTTTTGACAAATTCAACATACGACATTTTGATATAACAGTGACGATAAAATGAATCATTTTTGGACCGACATTTTTCTAAAAGCAATAATACAGAGTGTCCAAGAAATATCTTTAATATTCTAAACATTAATAACAAAAATACGAAAAGGTAAAATTAAATACAGTTAGCCGCAAGAGAATGAAGAAATCCAACAGTTTTTTTTCACAGTATATTCAGTGTAGCTCTAAGTGAGCTCTTTAGTAACACGAAGAATATTACATTTCCTATATCTTTAAACTTCTGCATCCATGCATAAATTGGCGGACGTCTTTGGGACTTTAGATGAAACTTTCTTTGTACGGTTTTCGGGATTTTGTTTCGGCTAACTACAATACACACTGCGCTTTCTCCTGAGCGGTCGTCATTATCGTTTCTGCCAAGTTATTAGCGCCATCTACCTCAAACTATCGATAATAGAAAAAACTGTTAGATTTCTTTTGCAGCAAACTGCGTCTCATTTCACCCTTTCGTATTTTTGTTATTAATTTTTAGAATAATAAAGATCTTTCTTGGACATCCTGTATTCTTTCACTGATATCAGCGCTTAGAGAGAGTCAATAGCGTTCGAAATTTAATATTGTTTTTTGGCTTCCTGTTTCTTTTTGTATTTGTTTTTATAAAGATAAATAAATAACCTACTATTTAGACTTCGCTGTTATTCTCCTCTCAAGACTGCAGAAGTGGCTCCCAGACTGTTCAGCGAAAGAAGGACAGACAGGCTATCGCTTCATCAGTTTCCTATGATTCGGAGTGAGTGATAAGGGAAATAAGCACATTTTCTACTTTTCAGATCAAAATCATTAAAATATTACAAAATTCCCTTTCGAGTTAAATAATATTTAGGTACCCAAGCTGAAAATAAATTAACAACATTTTGGATCATTTCAAAAATTGCGGTTAGAAAACAAATGCTAAATTCACAATGAATGAGTGATGATGAATTATGATATAAAAATTTCATTACTATAAAAATCCAAATTTTTAAGGAGTTTAATAGATTTGCGTAGTTGGCTGAAGAGTTTCCACCATAAGTTTGCGAAATGACGTTGTGAATGGCAGTCCATATGGGGCATGAAGAAAAATTAAGTTGGCTAGGCACATTTGCTGAGCATTAAGTGAGTTTGAATTGACTCCATTGAGATTCCACCACATTCAGAATTGACTACGTCGTGCTTCAGCTGCAGTTACTTTTTATAATCAGTCATCTTTGATTACAACATGTGGAAAGAAAACTTGTACATGAACCTAACGCTGTCGAGGACATTTGCCTGGCAGTCAGTTTTGCCATCTTGTCCTTAAAGTCCGTGGCACTTAGACAACTTGTATATTTATTCAGATTTCTCGATTTTTATAATTAAATCTTCAATAAATAATTTCACAGTTTTAATAAGTAAAATTTCATAATTTATAGAGGGATGCAGTGACCCAGTGGTAAGATATCGACTTCAGAATCGAAGGATTGCAGGTTCGAACTAGATTCCATTGAAAGGTTAACATTTATGTGGGAGTGGTGCTAGTTAAATCTGACGTCGGTTCGGATCAATCGCCTCAAGTTTGAAGAGTGGGATGCCTCCTCAGGTGTGGTCCTCGTTTTCTGGCCACAGTTAATTACAAAGATGTTGCTTCGAAAAAGAGTAAATTAAACTTACCTAAACTTAACAAATATCGCCGACTCGTGACATACATTGCACCCTTTGGGTAAGCAGGGTCGACGTGGGCAATAAAAAAACTTAACAAATTATTATAATGTTAATTAGAGTGAACTTGCAATATACGCATAATTACTAATAAATTTAGCTACCTGTTCAGATCTTAATCATATGAAAATGGAGGAAATTAAGTAAGGTTTTGTTATTCAGTTTTACAATTATTTAACAACCAGGATGAGAAACGTTCGGAAACTGTATATATAGCATTAAGCCAATGATAATATTTAGAAATTAAAATTATTAAATTATAATAATGACTAAATTAAATAATTATAATTTAAACAGATGCAGCTTTTATATATTTATATACGCACATGTTGACTGAGAGTCACGATCTAACGTACTAGTTTATAAAGCCTGAAGATCCTTGGTTTTCTCATTTATTCAGCTCGGCTCTCTAAGCCTTTATTTGTTAACAGTTTTATTCAAACATCACCTTTCCCTCGTGCATGTCATAAATCTGAGATTGTTGTCTTTCTTATGTACATAGGTCATTGGGATCACGACTCTTTATTTATTCAGTCTGATTGTAAGCCATCAGCAGGTCGACGACGATTTCATGCATAATGGAGTTTTCAGAATAAGGTTGCAACTGTTTCCTTTTCCCTTTTTCAATCAATGCTACAAGCAAAATAGATATTAATTGTTTCTAATAATTGAGAGCAAAATGTTTGTCTAATTCTACTAAGATGGTATAAGAGTAAACATTTGTCGTGTCATTTAACTCTTAAATGCCCAGTGTTGTCTTTAAGCAACGTACCCAATTTTTGTCTTCTAAAATATTGAGAATAAAACTAAAGCTCTAATGCCTGTTGTTGCCAATAGTATACATACTGAAAATGTTATTAAATTAATTTGGAACATATAGAGGCAGCCTGAGTGCTGATGAAAAAATAAAAATAAATTGATGTTTTTCACTTGCGGCTGCATCTTTTTTGCTTTATTTGTACGCTTGAGAATACCATATTTATATCGATTGGTAGCAAATTGTTTTTTAGCCGTAAACCCTACTTTAAACAGAATAGGATTTTTTAAAAAAGTTCAGAGGCATTTAAGGGTTAAAGATGTTTCACTGAAGAAAATACAGTACTGAATCATATAGTATATAAGAAAATGTCATTTATCTTTTTGTCGAAAATTTTAAGGCTTTTATAAGAACGTATCATTAAATGGGTTTATAACCATTTTAGTTTACAAAAAGCGGTTTTTTTGCAAATTAAATTGTAAAATATATAATTCGTGAAAATTCTCCGATAAAATTTACATATTTATAAAGTAATTATGTAAATTTCTTTTTATTCCGAATGAACGCGTCAACTAGATAATATATTCTCTCAAAAGTTGGAAAGATATGAAGAATCTCTCCAAAGTTGACAGAAACCTCAAAGAATTTGACGAAAAGATTGGTGATCTTGACGACACTTTCGAATATTCCCCAGTTTCGGATTCAAAGAATTGTGCTGGATGATATGTGAAGGATATGATTGCGGCAGAGTTCTTTTTCCTTCAACTGTCTTTAGATCGTGTTTTTTAGATTTTCTTTTTCTCCCCCACTGAATTCCCTTTTGAGAATTTTTGTAAAGGATTTGTTAGGTTCGCAATATAAATCTAGTTGAAAACTTTAACTGCCTCGTCGGAAAGTTGGTTTCCTCCGTTTCATTAAAGTATTGAAGACAGAATGATGATGTCAGTTGTGGCGAAAATTTTCAAAAGACATTTATTTTAAAAATAATTTTTATTGTTATTTCATTTGGAAGAATTGCTCCTATGGATGGTGAAACAGTTTTATTTTGTAGTGTATCTACGACTATTTAAATATCACTATTGTTTTATGTAGTACTAGCTGTTATGCCAGGATTGCTCGGGATTGAATTACTATCATGTATAATATTTTTTTTATGTATAAACTACTTTTGTATAGAAAATTATAATACCCAATATTCTTTTATCGTCTGAAACGTTTTTTAATTAAAATGAGAATATTAATTGAACCAGAGGACTTTTAAAAACCGCCGATAGCTAATTTTCTCCATAAGTTATTAATATTTGTTGCATAGGTACTTCAAATTTTATTCAAAACCCTTGCTGTATAAGAAAGATTTTAACGGATGATTTGGGACAATTAATTAGATAGTAAAGTTTTCATTAAGAAAAAGCTTTAAAACAAATATGAATAAAAAAGAATAAAATTAACCTTCATCCAGAATTCTACTAATGTGATCTAGCAACAGTTCTTACGTATTCTTGTTCTTCACCAACAAAAAAAAGTGTTACAAATTGTGAATTTTAGACATAATTTTTGAAAAATTATTAAAATGAGGGCAACGAATTGAAACTTGTGTCATGGAAATCTAATTTTTAAAACTTTTAATATGGCGTCAAAATAGTTTTTGTGAGATAATACATAATTTCGAAAAATATCACGGAAAATGCCAAGATCTTGCTTAATTTCCAATTAACTGAAATTTTAATTAGCTTTGGGGCATTTAAAAGTTGACGGTGATCTGTCTCTTATACAAAATATATTTATAAAAATAAGGCAAAAAATTAAGAAAAAATGTAAATTAGTTCAAAGTCTAACCGTTGCCTAGCAACGGAGCAGCTATAAATTTGTGTTATTTCAAAATCGTCTGCATTTAATCAATAATTTATTAAATTTTGAAAAATTAATAGAAATTGAAGGAAAAATGTCACAGATAAAAAATTGGTATCATTGAAAAGATAAAACTTTAAACTTTAAGATGGTATGAAAATATTTTTTTAAGGAAAATATTTTTTCTAATTAACTGACTGTTTAATTAACTTTTTCGTTTTAAAAAGTTGACAGGTATCTTCCTCTTGTCTTAAATAATAAATATGCAAAATTTGGTTGAAGATTGAAGTGGTTTAGGAGAAAATGTGGAACATAGCCACATACAGACAGTGACTTTTATTTATATTAAGATATTAGTATTTACAAATTTAAATACGTTTCTTGAAAAACTGATTTTTCATTTAATATCTACATCAAAGACAATAATAGATACAGGTAATAAATCATTTTCCTCGTCTTTAAAATAAATCCTTTTTAACACCGCTTAATTTTTTAAAACATAATAGTAATTTTACGTATTGGAAGAAATCGTTGCCACAAGATGCCTGGTCAACAGCGCCATCTGGGGAAGAATCCGTAACAGACGTATAACAACGAGATCGAGGTCTATGTTTGAAGTATTGGTCATTCCTTTTCCCCCATAAACTTTGTTTCTTTCTATTTTTATTCACCTTGTTTTTCATAAAGCATTCAGAGAGCATTTTCCTCTCTTTTCTAAATTCGCACCAAATCTTTTCTCGGTTAAGTTAAATTCAAAATTATAAATTCTCTTTTCCAAATTATTATGTGGAGGTGCACGTGACATTTTCTAACACAGCGGAACTCCGTAAAATTACATAAGTTGCCGCAAGTATTGGTCAATTAAAGCACGATACGGACGAACAAAGCGCTTTTATGCGTTTCGTGTAGTTCTAAGAGCTGTCACCTCGATGTTCTTAGCTTCATTGTGCTCTCTTACTTTTCAGAATTTTGCTCTATTTGTTGTCTTCCTTTGCCCCTCCATTTTGTTTATTTTTGCCCGGCAAAAATATTTGTGCACATTCAAGAGTCTTAATTTTCTTACTCATTGATTTTTTTGACGAATTAAAGTATTTGCTTAATGGGCAATCTGACAAATTTTGCAAAATTCTCTTGATTAAATTCCTTGTTGGGAAACCCATGCTAAAATTTCCTAACAAGAAATTTGTGTTTTTAATCCTTAACAGTGATGACCGAGCTCAGTTTGTGCATCAAATATGGTATTTTTACACTTATAATCTAAAATAAAGATGTTCATAGAAGTTATAATGCGATACAAAAATGACCTGTGATTAGGGATGACGGTTATTGCGAAAATAACCGGTTTTCGGTTATTCAAGTTTTTTACACCTCCGGTTTAACCTGGAGGTTATAATCGCTCAAAATAACCGATTTTCGGGGTTTTTTTTTTAATATTGTTTTTTCAGAAATTAATCCATTGGCCGATATTTATCTGTTCATAAAGATTCTTTCAGTAATCCGCCAACTAACAGACGCCTCGAGTAAGCGGTGGACGTTGATTGGCTTAAGATGATGAAATTCAAAGCTTCATAACTTAGTAAATTTTAGTCTAATCGAACCTAAAATCGAGCTTATTTTCCGATCCGGGTTTTTTTTGCCCGGTTATTGGATTTAAAAAAATAACCGGTTCTAACGGGGACAAAAAAATAACCGAAAACACCGGTTAAACGAAAAAAAAAAATTGGTTTTCGGTTACAACCGGTAGGTTTTTCCCATCCCTACCGGTAATCCATTAACATCTCAAGTGTTCTATGGGCTCTAAGCTGAATCAGAGAAACAACACATTCCCAAAACGGAAGGAGGCTATCTAGTTAGACGGTACAGAAAACTACTGTTAAGAGGTTAAAGACTTCCCAACAAAAATTTTTATGGATTTCGAAAAAAAATTTATCCCTATAAAAAACACATTTACATAAAATATTTTGTTTGAATTTCATCTCTCATTTCCTTTCCAAAAATAGTAGGATGAAATGCTGATGGAAAATGAGAAACATTTCCAAAAGTTCGCTTTCATTTGTGTGTGTGTGGTTAAATAATTCTCTCCTTCTCGCTTTAAATGATAAAAACGAAATAAATATTCAATGGATTTCCAATAAATTCTTTCTTTCCCTATTAAAAATTCTTTATGTAAAGTTTATATTTGAATTTTGTCACTCATTTGATTTTTAACAAATAGTAGGATGGAATGTAGTGTTATCTAATGAAGAAAGAGAAAAAAATTCAGAAACTTTTCGCTGCAGAAAATCCTTCCTCTCACTCAAATAAAAACATGTATTCCTAAAGAGAAATTCTATAGATTCCGAAAAAAACATTCCTCTTTCCTATATAAAAATATTTATGCAAACTACAGTGGGTTGCCAATATAATGTAGACAATTTAAAGATTGCTTACTTTTTCGAATATCTCCCGAAAATCTGCATGGATTTTCTTAGAATTTCGAACATGTAAAGATTAGGTTGAATCCTCAACTGCATCCTGAATACTCACATTTTACAGTGAAGATTCGATCACGAGAGTATTTAGGGGACTGACCAGAAAGTGATGAAGAAAAATAAATTTTGACTCCTCCCGTTTCAAAGAAAGCTGATAACGAGATGAAACTTTCATCAATGGTTATGTTTGATGGGCGTAACACTTTCATAAACATAGCACAAATATTCGTGAAGATATAAAGGTTTCTTTAAAAAATCCCAAATTTTTCTGCACGTTTTTTGCTTATAACTTGCAGAGTTTTAAACCAAATTGTATGAAAATTACAGAATACGTGACAATGTGTTAGAGAAGCATTGTATTAAAATGTGAAGTAAATACTTTGAATATTAAAGGAAATGTGAGTACATTTAGTAAATGATTTTTTACTGCGCATATGAGAATTGTAGCGTAATTTACTTTTCTGACTTAAGAGCCAGATATATATGGCAACTTATACAAAAATTCCACTTTAATACCATTAGTATTCAGAAAGATATCGGAATTGCAACTTGGTGAATTTCTGTACACTCTAAGGGAAGCTAAATGATGAGGGTTCTTGCACAAACTGATATTTGTTAAACTTGAATCTTCGAACAGTAATATTGAATTTTATGAAAGTTGAATATCCTGAATACTCATATATACTTATAAGATAAATACATAATTTAAATTACAGTTCGACGATTACTATTCGAATTGAAATTACGCTACAATTCTCACATGCGCAGTAAAAATCATTTATTAAATGTACTCACATTTCCTTTAATATTCAAAATATTTACTTAAAATTTTAATACATTGCTTTTCTAACATATTGTCACGTTTCCTGTAAGTTTCATACAATTTTGTTTACAACTCTGGAAATTATAAGCAAAAAACACGCGGAAAAATTTGGGATTTTTTAAAGAAACCTTTATATCTTCTCGAATATTTGTGCTATGTTTACGAAAATACATCTAGATAATATGCACATCAAACAAAACTATTGATGAAAGTTTCATGCCGTTATCAGCTTTCTTTGAAACGGATGAGTCGAAATTATTTTTGTCTTCATCACTTTCTGGTCGGTCCCCTAAATAATCTCGTGATCGAATCTTCACTGTAAAATGTGAGTTCAAGTCTAGTCTTTACATGTTCGAAATTCTAGGAAAATCCATGCATATTTTCGGGAGATATACGAAAAATTATGCAAATTTTAAAGTGTCCACATTATATTGGCAACCCACTGTAATGCATTTGAATATTGTCACTCATTTGCTTTAAGCAAAATCGTAGGACGAAATGTAGGGTTAACTAATGAAGAAACATTTCTGAAAATCTTTCTCTGCAAAAAGTCTTTCTTTCCCTTAAAAAAGACATGTCTCTCTAACGAGAAATTTTATAGATTCTGAATAAATTTCGCTCTTTTCTATATAAAAAATATTTATGGAAACTAATATGTTTGAATTTTATCTATTCTCTGCTTTTTGAAGAATCGTAGAGGGCAATGCGGATTTTCGAAACGGAGAACCATAAGATGAAATGAGGATTTTCCAAATAGAGAAAATGAAAAAGTTTTGAAA
Organism: Araneus ventricosus; assembly: GCA_013235015.1. Lineage (NCBI taxonomy): Eukaryota > Metazoa > Arthropoda > Arachnida > Araneae > Araneidae > Araneus > Araneus ventricosus. Next base: position 121,762 of record BGPR01003099.1, on the reverse strand, counting down.
ATTTTCTCTCTGCCTTTCAACTCCCCCCTCCCGCTTTGTTTTAAGAAAAAGAGCTTCCTAACGGGAAATATGACTAATTCCGAAAAGTTCTTTCTCTTGAATGATTAGTATTTATTCGAAAAATATTTGTATAGACAGTAGTGTTTGAACTTTATCGCTCTTTAACTTTTTGAAGAATCGTTGGATCAAGTTGCGAGGTGCCCTAACAGGACATATAAAAAAATTCGAAAAAGTTACTCACATATCAATAAGTTATCCATTTTTTCCCCTAAATATTTTGTTTTAATAATTTTGTATTATATTTAAATATACACGGGGATCCATATGAATTGCTGCATCCGGATTTATAAAAGCTTACAATTCTGGTGGTTACTGAAGGATTTAGGATTTTGCAATTTTTTTTCTTCTGTGTTATCATCTTTAAACGGTGAAATGGAGCGCCGTCTCACAGTGATCGATTTAATAAATCTAGCTAGATAAAAATAAAAACAGCATCATTGTTATTTCTTGGTACCAATTACTTTATTGATAACTGAAATGCCAATAAAGCAATAAACCAATAAGCCATCTCTAGTTTAGACGATTAATACCTGGAATTTTGCTTGTAATGGGTAAATATTCGCATATTGCGAGAGTACATTTTGTGATCATCTTTTAGAAGGGAGATAAGTGATTTGTGTTTGTTGCCTGTCTTATTTCAAAATATTTGTGTTTATATAGTCATTGTGTTATCCAAGGTTAGTATCATAAGTAAGTTAAGTTTCATAAATTAAATGCGAGTGTAAACTATATTTTTTACTATATGGATTTTATACCATTTCGCTAAATTTTGTTAGGAAAACAAAAAATTTATCCGCAAGCCAACGTCTTCTAAGTTATATTTTTATATACCGGATGTATTGAAAATTAAGAGTACAACCGTACATATCCGTATCTACCCGGGTACATGCGTATTTCTTTTTTCAGGAACCATGGTTTCATTAAAGAAGCAAACATTCTTTGATATTTGACGTGTGGATAAAGCAGACGCATTTGAAATATATACTTTTGATACTGCAAATTTGCATGCTCAATTATATAACTGGTATTGTATACCGACCAGTGTCCATAAATTATTAATACATAGACGACAAATAGTTAAACTCGCCATTCTACCTATAGGCCAGCTTTCCGAGGAAGCACAAGAGGCTGGAAATAAAGATTTAAAAAAAAAAAAATTGAGAGCAATTCTAAGAAAATTTTTTTTGGGAAAATTCTTTGGAAGATGTAATACATGTGTTATTAATCGCGTCCGACCCTGTAATCAGGAAACTCAGAAATAATTCTAAGAAAAAACGAAACTAGATTATCAGAAGACGCTGCGTTTCTATTAAAAAACAATCGAACTATAGAATACAGTTCTTCAGACAAAGATAGATCTGATGAAGATCTTAGTGAATGACGGCATTTTTTTTAGTTAGGTTCATGTTTACTGTCAATATAACTAACATATTAAAACTTGTACGTGTTTTTCATTGACCAAAGTATTTTTGTCCAGCTAGATTTATTAAATCGATCACTGTGTGTCTTGTAGATTTTTTCATCTTATTTAAATCTATTTTTCCTAGTTCAAATTCTAAACCGATTGCCGCCATCTAGATTAGTGTCTGAATTTTAACCCCTTAACAGACAACAACGTGTCTGACACGTGCATCGAATTACAAATTTTTTGCTATTTAAACCCGTAATTAAGTCAACGAAACAATTAATTTTAAATGCAAAAATCACCTGTACACGCCGAAATGTCTCAAGTATACTTCACCATGTTAAATAGATTTAAATAATAAAAAATATCCCAAATGGGTGTTGTCATCTAATTAGGAGGTTAAATAAAATCGTAGGGCAAGGGGTTAAGCTAGCAATAGCACTTAGGGTCGAACCTCAAAGTTTTGAACCATTACACTTATCATCACGAAATATGAACGGCTACAAACATTTTAGAAACATCAGAGAAGTTTCGGGAAAGTAAATCAGTGCGAAATGCTATTTCCTTGTTATGAAAATTTACTCTCAGTTATAAAACCTTAATTTGATTCTTGTGGCCTAGTGGCAAGATATCGACTTTGGGGCCGGAAGGTTTCAGGTTAGAAACCCGATTCCACTGAAGATACGCCGTGTATGTGATCCTGCTGCACGATAAATCATACGTAGGGGGCCAAACGTCCTCCCACTGGTGTGGTGCGGAAGTTTGGAGAAGGAATGCTAGTTCAGGCGTCGTCCTCGTGATCTTATCGCCGTTCAAAATTACGAGGTCTGTCCCAAAATAGCCCTCGTGTTACTTCAAAACGGGACATTAATATAACTTAACTAAACTAAGCTCAATTTGATTCTACATAAATTTAAACGATTCGAATCAAAATGAGTTTCCTTAAGTTCCTCCTGTTAGTTTTCTTTAACATGCGAGTTAACTAGCGACTTTCTTAACTGGAGTTTAGTTTAATTATATTAACATTTTCGTTCTGAAGCAACATGAGGGCTATTTTGGGACGGACCGCGGTCAGATGACGAAGGCGACACCTAAGCCTGCACTCTCCAAACTTCTTCACCATATCAATGGGTTCTTAACTGGAGAATGCAACAGAAGTGCATGCCATTGGCGTTCGACATTCCAAGAACTCTTCCATAGAAGCCCCATCTGCGATTAGATTTTTTAAGGTGCATTTATACTTGCGAGATGTTCGAAGAAATGATTTCCACGACGACTCAACCGCGAACCATGGGAAAGGAGCAAAGCCCCTCGAACCATTAATCATTGCTTGTTAGTCGCCAATAGAGGAGGGGCGGTTCTCTGGAAAGAGCCATGATTTGGAGATTTCACCTTGCTGGTTCGAAGGAGGTGAACCATTCCATGGGAACAAGGATGTCCATGGAATATTCATGGGTTCGCATTCCCAACTTGAACTGCGGATCCTGTTCGGTTCGCCGAAAACCGACAGGATTTGGTTCTTGAATCTCATCCGTCGAACCGAAAACTTTTTCCATACCTACGAACCAGCTGCTCGCTAGCGGTTCGCAGGTGTATATGCGCCAAAAATCACATCTCGTTCTGAATCATCGTCAAGACTAATTTGAGATGGACAACCAAATTTTAGACAGTGATCGGATGTCGACAATGACACTTGCGCATGCACCACGATCTCAAAAATTCCACACCACACCAGCTAGAGGACAATTGACTCCAGCGGTTTTAGTGTGCACTTTACCAGCATACATGGCGGATTTTAAGTGGAATCTGGTCACGAACTCGTGACCTTTCTGTTCCGAAGAAGAGAGTCTGCAACTAGGTGACCTCTATAATTTTAATTCACAAAAAGACGTTAAAAGAGATTGAGAGAAAGTGAATTCATCAATTGAGTATGCAGACAAAAGTAGAACCTTCAATTACTTGGAGTTTTTTAACTCTTCCAATGTAATTATTTAAATTCTCAAAAAGTTGCTTCGTTTTTTTTTCTTTCTCTCTCTTTAAAAAAATGTCCTAACGTTCCTGGAATTATCAAAACCTGGAGAGCTCAAAATTTTTGCTATTGTCTTTATTTACAAAAACCCTAAGAGTTCTCCTACAACGAGAATGAAAATAAGTTGCTCACATTTGACAAAGCGAAAAATTATTGAAAAAAAAGATTTAAAAAAAGATACTTAACATTCTTAAAAGTTCGCTAATTAAATGAAGAGAGAAAAATTAATTGATGAAATTACTTGTTATCCTCTCATTTTCGATGGAGCTAACAAGCATTTTTTTATATTTAAAAATCATTTTAATACCCTCTTCAACCGACTTAATAAAGGAATAAAAACACACATATTCGAGTGTGAGAGAGAAAATGAAAAAGCAAAACAGTTTTAGAAAGGAAAAGTTTTTTTTTATAGTGTGCTTCCTGAGTCCAATTACGCGACGTTCATATTTAAAAAGATATTTTGCAGCAGCAACTCATCATATTCGTCTCGTCGAGGAAAAAGTTGTTTTCTTCAAAGTATGTACTTGAAATATGAGAACAAATTAAGTATTTTATTTGATAATTTGTTAGCACAGGCTAAAACATTTAAAGAGCTTAATATCTTTGCATAAACCTTTCCTTCATTAAAAATGCTTCGATTGGTTTTTAATTACTTAGTGAAAATGGATTCAGTAGCTATGAAATTTAATGATCTGTTTTTCTTCTAACGTCTGGTAAAATTCTTAAATATTTTGACTGAGACTTTTTTGATTGAAATTTGATGTCGAAATGATAACGGAAAATATTAAAATTAATTTTTTTTGCCAAAATTTAAATAGGGCTGTCTTAATGACACGGGCATCTTTTCTAAAGATAAGTTTCTGTAAACTTGGAAATTTCATTCATTTTGATCTTAATTAGTTTAAATTAAAAATCAAACGTGCTAAAGTATGATATTAGAGATTGCATCAACATAATTGAAGATCTTTATCGTTTATTCTAAGCAAATGCGAAAATATTCATTAAAATATCAATTATCGTGGTGGATACATGATATGTTTGTCTTTAAATCTGCCATGAAAAATGTCTATAAATTTGGCATTTTTGATTAAATTTAATGACGAAATGAAAACGGTAAAATATGATAATTAATTTATTTTCACAAAATTTAAATAGGATTGTCTTAATAATACGGACACCTTTTTTAAAGATAACTTTCTGTAAACTTGCCAATTTCATTCATTTTGAATTTAATTAGTTTAAATTCAAAATCAAGCATGTGCTTGATACATGATATGTTTATCTTTAAAATTTTTTAATGTGAGCTTAATGCCCATTGAAAACTTTTTAACTATTAAACTTAAAATTTTTACTATACATTCTACTTTATTCTGACCGGACTTATTTAGAAGAAAAATTTTGAATCACGTGGTCTCCATAATGCCATCCCCCGGGGGCACCTCGAATACGAGGATGAGAAGTTGACGACTCAGTATGCAGGTTCTCTCTAATCCTAGGGGTACAAAAATGATGGCGTGGCTGGTTAACGGGACTATTGACGATGACGGAATGTACCTCCTTGGAGAGGGTTTTGTGCATGGGTCCGTTGTAATTAAGGCTATTTTACGCAGATCTCAGTTCCCGTGTTATTATGCGAGGCGGTCCGGGTATTCAATTATTTAAATGCGCTTCGTCAGGACGGGGTTATCATTTATAGTTATGATATCCATAATTTCATGCTTCAAAATTTGAAGTTTTGAATGACGTCACAGCAATTATAAAGCTATCATTTGCTCTGAAAAGGACCGAATCCAATTCCTCGAAAAATAAAAAAACTCACACCTTACCTCACACCTTTTGAGTATGTTTTCATCGTTTTAAATGTTCAAATGTTTGAAAAAATGTCAAATATTTCAATTGAATTTTTAAATAAATGTTATAGAAAATTTCTAGCCAAAGAAATAGCATATCAAGCTCTTCATTTTATTGAAGGCTAACTTTAGAATAATTAAAAATGGGAAAATTGTTTTAGTAAAAGTTAAGAAACAGTACTGTTTTAGTAAGAAAGATTTAAAAGATTCGGTTATTTTTTGTCAATAATTTTATTTCTTTCATCTTAATTTTGCTAGTTTATTAAAAGAAAGAGTCTTTAAATGAATAACGGAAAACAAGAATAATGCAATATGCAAAGCAGCTATCAAACTCATTGTAATATCGATTTATTAACAAATTACCAATTTTATTCCTGCGAAATGATATATAGAATGATGAAATTATTGAAAAAATAAAAACTGGAAATAGTCAATAGAAATGTATTTCTTTTTAACTTAAAGAGGGGAAAAAGCTTTGAAAATTTATCCAGTTGTTGTTGCTGAAACAAAATCTCAAAAACTGTTAGATCCAACCCAGCTCTTTTTTTCGAAAAAAATGCTCAATTTTTCAAACATTTTTAGAAGCAAATCAACAGAAATCTCATGCATTTAATTATCAATCAAACTATAATACCTTTTAACCGAATATTTATTTCCCAAAATATTTCACAAAACTAAAAAGGGTCATTTTTTAAAAAAAGCCTGGAATGTTTTTAGGAGATGCATAATGGCCACGTTCGTTATAATTTTTTTCCCTTTATTTGATTTTCTAGCGAATAAATTAAAGATAAATTGGTAGTAAAAAATGATTTGCAGCAAAAAAAAAATAAATGTGTTACTGTACCTTTTAGGATCTTGTGGTATATGCAAAATAATTTAAATATATCCTGATTCCTATCCTGATATCAGTTTGAATTCGAGATCAGTTGTTTCTTTGATAATTAATGTAAAATTTATAAAATTTTAACTAGTTGTTGAGAAGCATTTATACTTGTACATTCATCGCTCGATAAAAAATAGCAGCATCTTCTTATGTACAGTACGCAACAAAAAGACTATTTATGTATTTTTAAAGATCATATTTCAGTTTCTTAATCAGGTATTAGAAAAACAGAGCCTTAAAATACATAAAATGAATCATAAAACGTTTATGGCCATGATTTTATTAACTGCTTCTTGTTTTCTTTTCAACGAATTTTCTTTCCAATGCCTCATTATAAATATATTAACAGTTTGAAGATTAAAAATACTGCCATCTAATTGCATTACTTAGAATCTATGAATGTTTATTACATCATTCACATTTAACCTTCGATTGCGCAAAAGAAGCTCAATTTCTTCAGCCGCTTTACAAATTAGAGACCCAGCATTTCGTGCATATCTCCTGCAACCTTTCCTTGAAACCTGATGTAACCCTTATTAGCATGTAACTTTATAGAGAGACAACCGAGTTGCGATGAACTAACTTTACAACTTGAGCATTGAAAGGCCTTCCTGCGGAGAAGTTTAATTGAAAGTAACATCGCATGGTATAATTACAAGCCATCAAGTGAAAGGAATGAGCAGTCCCATATAAGGATGTCACGTCTAATGTTCGGCCAAAAATGGTTTGGCTTGTGTCTTAAGCAATCAAATATTCTCGACTGGCATCCACAGAAATCTTCTAAAAGTATCGACAGTTACTTTGCTGAAATTAAAATAAGTAAGCGAAAAACGAAAATGCAAGATCATCAGCAATGCATGCAATTAAGTTTAAGTTTAGAGTTTGACTGTTTATTCAGTCTATATATAAATCTCCCAAGATTCTAGTTTCTCGATCTGTAAAAAGTTGGGAGTATTTTCCCCCCGACTTTCTCGTACACAGAGTGATTCAACAATCTAGAGAAACTTTAAAGATCAATAATTTCGCAAATGAATGAAAATAGAAAAATGTCGAAATGAAACTAGATTTTTTTTATTCTTATTATTTTTTTCATGAAACAAGAATTTATTGGTAGCACAGTTTATAATTTAAATGACAACTGATAGAGCGATGCGTTGCATAGGATGAGACAATCAGCTTGCAAATATTCAGTGTATAATCCTCCATTCAGGGGCACAGTTGTCAGACGAGGAAGCACATTTTTCGCAGCATTAAGCGCCATTTTTGATGGTATGACAGAGCATGTACAACAGAAATATTATTTACTGCTGTAAAAAAGTGTGTTTAAGAAGATAGAAAAATGTCTAAATGAAACCGGTTTTTTTAAAAAAAATTTTGTCACGAAACAAGAATTTATTAGTAGCAGAGTTTACAATTTAAATCACCAGATGATTCTGCAACTGGGAGAGAGACACTTTGCATAGGATGAGACAATGAGCTTGCAAATATTCAGTGTATCCTCCTCCATTCCGGAACACAGATATCAGACGAGGAATCCCATTTTTCGGAGCACTAGATCATGTCATCAGAAATCTGATTTGGTATGACAGAACATGTGAAACAGAAATGTTACTACTGTGAAATAGTGTGGTTCCTTGTTTGACATTTTGACCATTTGTAAGCCTCTACTCCTAATTTTAAAAGAAAAAACAACGCAGTTACTATTTAATCCTATTGTAAAAAGGAAAAATGGAAAAACGAATCCGTCTTGCAGACTTCCTCAAGGGTCGCCTGCAAGCAGGGATCTGCTCGCAGGTGCTATTGCGCAATCTGGATGCAATGTACTATTTAGCTTTTTGCTCTTTCTGATAGTTTTACGGGTTTTCTGTTTAGAGTTGTATTCCGTTGCTAATAAGTCATTAATAAGAGGAGAGTTTAAATGCTTACATCTGTGAGAAACATTACGAGTGAAAAAATTTGCAAAGTAACCATGTCAATTCTTTCCGATTAGATTATTTATTATATTTTTATATTTTAACAAGCATTTTTATGTTACTAATATTTTTATAAACGTAAGTATACGGACCTTTTTCTTAATTAATTATTTTCCCACATTATTGAAATTTTTTTTCCCACATATGAATTTAAATGTTATAATTTGTTAAAGTTGCGCTATTTTAAAATCAACTAAAAGCTTAACAATTTAGCTAAAAAAATTAAAGTTTCACTTCTAAATGCATATATCAATAGCCTTTCAAATTAATTAACCCAACACTACATGATGTTTTATTTTTCGATTGTGGTTTTTTAAATCTATAAATGAGGGCAAGGAGTATAAGAAACTAATTAAAAATTCATTTGAACTAAAATTTTTAATGAATTGTGCTAATAAAAAAACATAATTGTCTAATTAGAAATTTTATTAAAAACATCTCTACTTCAAGCCAAAATGTAATAAAGAAATAATTTTGTTAATTAGTTATTAAATTATTCAAAATCAATACACGTGATGTAGGTATTCATGGCTGAGTAGAGCAAAGTAACTCCGTTTCACGCCACCTTACTAACTTTTATTATTAATTATTAGTTAATTAAAAACTATAATTACTTGTTTAAAAATGTATATTAAAACATTAGTACTTCAAGTAAAAAATATTATAAATTAATTAAGTCATTAATTAGTTATTAAATTATCCAAAATTAATTTTATAAACGCAAAAATGCAAGTGATGCAACTGAACCGTTGATTGCAAAAACAACACGAGTCAATAATATCAAAATGCTGGGAGCATTAAAAAATCTGATTAAGCTTCTTAATCAATGATTAATTATATTCTACCCTGTTGATTTTATATACCTCTAATGTAAAGTGACCTACCGTCCTCCGTTAGGGAGAATAGTCCTCCTTTTGTAAGTCCTGTCCTCCTACATGTCCTTCTTTTCGATATTTGAAGACTAATCTGTAAATTTCCGCATTTGATCTCCTTTTGAAAAAATTAGAAGACTGAATGAAGATAAATTCTGAAGAATTAATACAATGGAAAAATAAAGTTGAATTTGATAAAAGATGGATGGAAATATTCAGCCATTTCAAAAGTGAACGTATCGCATGTGACTATTTATATATTCTTGTACGTTCAATTTACGTTGTGCTGCCTTGGAACTAATTCAGAGGAACCATTGATTTTTGTATAAGTGAGAAATCGAGATTGAATGTTGATGTTTTGGCTGCAACACTTGCCGTAACATTCAATATGAAAAATATTTCTTCACATTTTTCTAATATAGTGTTAGAAGATGAGAATTGACAAAAAAATATTTATTTATTGGAAAAGAACTCATTTAAATAATAGTTAATAGGCATGTGTAAGCATAATTACATTGTAAAATGTTACAAATGTTTTTATTATGCATTTTATCATATTATAGTGCATTCTGTATTATTGTTGCAATGAATTTGATGTTTTTTTATTAACAATAATTTTTTTCCAATTTATTTGTGTCCTCCCTTTCATTGTAAAAAAGATGGTCTCCTTATATAATGTGACCTCTCTTGACTCTTGTCACTTTTTCACTCATCATGTAAATACTCCTTTAGAATGCGAATACAGCATAAACGCAATTTTAAAGGGAAAAGAAAAATGACTCGTGTGGTTTTTGCAATCAACGCTTCAATTATCTCAATATAGAGTAATTGTGTTTTAAGTACTTTATTGACAACTCGGATCCAATCTGAAAAAAAATGCAAAATTGCAGTGCTCTTTCACAACTTCTCAATCGGCAGACAGTTTAAACATTTATCCAATTGTCGCACGAATAAAATTCTGTCCGATTAAATATCAATAGAGCCGTCCCATCACCACCTGAGATTTGATGATATAATAAAATTGACGAGACTCAACTACAATAGGAGAAGCAATTGTTAAATCTTTTTAGTAGGGGGAAAACTTCCGCTTACTAACCTTAGTTTGAACAGACCGGAAATAGAAGGCTGTGAGGAAATCAGGGCGGTAGTGACGTCGGTCCTGACGTCAATGTTGGGGTTCCTCGCTTTCGATTGGTGAACGAAGTGAATAAAAGGACTTGGTACCCCTGGATTTTTGCTTTGAAAGCTTTTTCTTTTCTTTTTTTCTTCTTTCTTTCATCTATTTTTCTTTTTGCTTTTCTCCATCTCTCCGCTCCAGAACTATTGAAGCGAAAGAGAGTCATGGGCCGAAACTAGCTTCCTAGGGTGACTTTTCGGGGTGGATATATTGATCTCATTCATAATCGGGGGGGGGGGGGGGTGGTCGCAATCGATTATGCTAGTGCTGATTTCATTCTCCTTTAATTGATTTCGGAAATCCTTCATTCATCCGAATTCTTAACGATATTAGCGATGATATCATTAGCGGAGATACTGATTAAACGATTGCGCGACTGCAGAAAATTACGTAAAGGCTTATTAGACGAATTAGTCGTTGTATTGGCTGGGAGGGGAATTCTCCACTCGAAACGCGTACTGATTGCGAACAGGATTTTGAAATGCACAGCTAAATGAATGAAAACAGTCAAATGTATAAATGTTAATATATATATGTATGTTAAGCGATTGATATATATATATATTATTATTATTATTGTGAATTGCATGCGCATATATTATTTATTTTCTTGGAAATTCTTCGTTCATCCGAATTCTTAACGATATTAGCGATAATATCATTAGTGGAAATACGGATTAAACGACTACCAAATTGCTGAAAATTAAGCAAAGGCTTATTTGAAGTAGCCGTAGCACTTGCTGAAAATGGAATTCATAAAACATGCATTGATGGTTTTCATCAAATAAAAACAGTAGAATATGTAAATGTTCATAAAACATATATAATAGAATAACTAAGTATGTATTTATTGTATTTATGTAATTAAATTATATATATATCAAAATAATCATCAATGGGGAAGGAAAAAAAAATAAGCTCTAAGCACAATATTTAAAGTTAATTCAAATTTTAAAAATAATGCATAAACCCCCATGGGCGCGATGTCCAGACGAATCTATCACACTCACAGCCATGAAATTTGGCACACAGGTAGTCGTAATGGTGACTGAATGCACCTCGAAGCCCGAATTTTAAAATTTTATCTAGAAAATTTTTTATTTAATGTTTCGTGCTTTTTTGGGTGATTTTTGAAACATTTATGTCCACAGTATCGTTTCTGATTTTAGTTCGAAAAAAGTGATACACCATCGGATAGAACAAACAATTTTCTTTCTAATGAAATTTGTTTTGAACTTTAAACGTAATTTACTGAATTTTGATAAATTATTAAAAGGCAGTCAGTTTTGCCATCGAAATTTTATTTTTGTTTTAAAATTTGCTTATCCGACGTTCTAACAACGTCATATTTTTCATTTTTTTAGGTAATAATTGGAACATTTCTGCGCGATTTAAAATAGGAACGGTTAAAATTGTCTGAATTTTAATTATTTTTTTTCTGAAGAATTAAAAAAATTTCGCTCCATTTTTCTCCACGATTCTTCGTAATCAAGGTCGCGCGTTATAATCCTTTATATATTTGAATTCTAATAGCATCGTTTGCAGCAAACCCTATAATTTCATTGTCGCTTTAAAAAAAAAAACGTATTTGCAGTTGTCGCGAAGAAAAATAAGCGGACAAAATCAATAATATATGTATTTTTTGCATTGATTTTGTTTTCAAAAATTTATTTTATGTCATTGTGGGTTTTTTAAAAAAATTTGTTGAAATTCATGATACACGGACAACGCCGTGCGGGTACTGCTAGTAATAGATATTCTATCTTTTGCACAGGTCATTACGCGAAAAGAATGCCTCATCCGATTATATGTGCAAGGAACATTGGCTGAACCTCAAAGTGACTTATGATAAAGCTGTAACATGTGTAACGCCTCCCAGCACAATTTTGTAAATCGCGACCAAACAAATGCGCATTTTATTCTTAACATTAATTTGCGTAAAGTATATTTTTCGTACTAAATCGATGATGGTTTACATCTTTTTAATTGACTTTTAGGCCGTTTTCAAGTTAACTCCGGATTTCACCTCTAGATGGATCTGTAAGTGGTCTCATCTCGTGAACATAGCCGTAATACTATACTTAGACACCACTTTAATGACTATAGCTGTCTTCATGTTGAAGTTAATGTGTTGCGGACTCAGGAGTTTAGTGGGCACCCTGTATATGATTTTATGATTTTTACAGGGACGTTTTCAAAAATATTTACTCATGTATTAAATGCTACGCTATCGTATGCATATTAGATCCTTCTGAAATGCTGCTAGACATGAATAACAATTTCATTATTTGTAAAACGCTGATCTAATTTCCGTCCGGTGTGTGTACGGTGAAGACAGTCCAACAAGCAGGATAATGGAGAATGAAGGTTTATTCACAATTATTCAGGAGAACACAAAGCACAGGTAACGGGAACAATAGATCTTGTACAGATTAGAAACTCAAACAGACAACAAGTCACAAGTAATAAAAGTACAGCACTTTCAGATTCAGCAACGCAAACAGTCAGCAAATCACTAATAACGACACTAACAGCACTTTCAATAGCGCTCAGCTCACCAATTCGTACCGCAGAAGAAACTCCAAAGTTCTTTTTCGATCTCCGAAGGCGTTCGTCCTTTCAGTTGACTCCGTTTATACCCCTAGTTCGACTGGGCGTGACGTCACAATGGAATCATCCAGTACATTCTGTATGTATCTCCTCTCCTAATAGAGATATCGAGAAAATAATCGCATTTTCGGGAATCTTTGATTTATCGTCAAGGTAGAAAAAATTGTCGCCAAGTCGCCAAAATGGTTGCCAAGGTCAGGGGTCCAGGCCTGGCCGTTGCCGGACATTCCATACTTACGCCTGTAAAACTCTCTTCTCAACCATAAGAATAACACTGGCGGAAAGCGGCATTCCGTGTTTTCGTAACAGTATGGTATATTTGGTGATCTACAAGGTATTTGAGAAAGATCTTTAGTATTCTAAACATTAATTACAAAAATACCAAAAGTTGAAATGAAATGCAGTTTGCGACAAAAGAATGAAGAAATATAACAGTCTTTTTTAGATCACCTTCAATGTCGCTCTACTTAAGTACACTCCATGTGTCTGGAAAGTTTCATTGCCATAACGTTAGGATATTGAATTTGAAAAACCAAACATTTCAGTAGAACATGAACAAGATAGCCCCAAACTTAAAGCTTGGTGTGGTCTTTTACACAAAGCTGTAATCGGGGACCATTCTTCCTTGTGGAGAAGACGATTAACGGTGATGTATGTCAGGATTTTCTTGAGTTGAGCGTTATTCCACAATAGGAACATTTACATCAAATTATTTTATTTCGCCAGGACTGTGGTCCACCTCAGTGGACACGTCATGTACGAGAATTACTCGATAGAGTGTTTCTCGAGCGATGGATTTGTCGTGGTGGATCAATACCTTTGGCGCCGCGAACGCCCGACTTAACTCCTCTGGATTTCTTTTTGAAAGTTATTGTTTATCAAACACCTGTTTCTGATATTCCCGTTTTAAATTAAAGGATGCAAGAAGCAATCCTCACTGTTACACCGCAAATGCTAAAAAAACTCTTGGAGGGAAATCGACTTGCACAGACATTCTTCGTGCTGCTAAAGAAGCTTACATAGAGCTGCATTGAAGGTACTATAAAAAAACTGTTAGGTTTCTTCATTTTTTTTGCCGTGAACTGTATATTTGATTTCACCTTTTCGTATTTTTCTTATTAATGTTTAGAATAATAATTCTCGGACATCCTGTATTTTATTTTTGTGACCGACTTCTCTTCCAGTTTTTTTTTAAAACAATACGAAGCATATTAATGCCAATTTAGCGAGTTCAGATTTTATGTATGCTTACAATAAAGATATATTTCGTCTTAAAACGCGATAAGTAAATTTTTGAATGGAGAATAAACTGTTCTTTCTTTAAAGGTTTTTGTAAACGTGCAAAACAGTCAGTTCAAAGCTGATTCACATTTTCATGTCAAGAAAAAAATTTTGGGATGACAATAAATTTTCAATTAAAATGCGTAAGACATCTTCGAGATGTATAAAAAATAGAAATATATCTTAGACTAACGCTTTTCTTGCAAAAAATTAGAATAAAAAATCATAAACAAACTACAGTTACGTTCAAATACAGACGTAATTTTGTAGATTCTAGAACAAGCATACATTAATCAAAGAAAACAACAGAATTTCATTATATGCGAGATCTCACATAAGTGCTAAAATTTGCATCAATAGCAAAGTATGCAGGGATGAAAGACTAATAGAAATCATATTATGTACTTAAGAATGAAAGATTTACATACTCAGCTTCTTATAATGTATTCAAAATGCATCTTAGCAATTAAAATCATATGTTACCTTTAAGCCTTACGCTAACATATACCAATGGCTAACAAAAAGGAAATTCAAATTTTGATTAAAAGCTCTAAATGCGTTTTTAAATCTATTAAATATACTGCAAAAGAAAAAAAACTTTGCTGAAATATCTAAAAATGTACCCAGATGTTTTAAAATTCGGTATGAAAGTATTGAATATATATATTATCTTTGAGAGACATTAAAGAGAAAGAACAACAGTTTTACACGTTGTTTTTTCACAAACGTACTAGCATAATTTAGCTCTGCCCTGCACTTACTTTTTT